>DWBA01001583.1:0-10357 GCA_018236825.1 Apodemia zela
CAAGCTTTTTACTCTTTGGTTGTCAGTTTGCCTAAATATTCTGTAAGTAGGTACCTATTAAACGGTTTATATTATAATACAGTTTCACGGGTACTAGAAGGTGTGTTTGAAGCAGAATACAAACTTAATTTATTCAATGGAGGTTAAAAAGTAGTTCTCATTAAATTATATTAAAACTTAACCTCTAATTAGAGTAAAATAACTGAATTTTTTATACACATTTAATTTCATTTCATCTCATTCTAATTCGAGTATGTAACATTGGTTCTTTAGGTTGTGATAAGTTTTTATTTTTGTAGCTTTAATACGTTTTGCTGGGTGTTCCCATTTCTACATACATTTTCCTTTAAAAATCTGGTGCTAGTTGATAACAAATGCATTAAAAATCACTATAAAATATTTATATTGGCGTATGACTTCGGGATTATTATTTTATTTAATCCTTTATTGTACACAGTAAACACTAATACAATAACAATGAGAGAAAATAAGTACAAAAGGCGAGCTTATCTCTAGTAAAAGAGATTTCTAGTGCCACAAGACTTTGATTATAATATTTTATAAAACATTGATTTCGCAGTCTTTTTTAACAATGAATTATTGTTCAATTATACATTAAAAATAATAAAAGTAAATTTTTTAAACACCAAAAATTTTTAATTATGGAGTATTTTGATATGTGTTTGTTCGAACATTAAAGTTTTGGGTATCTACAAGTTTCTGGACCTTTAATCTAAAGTAGAACAAACTCGTTTGTAACAATCTAAAATATAATGAATTATTATGACGTACTTACATTTTTTTTCCAGATTTTGATTTGATTTCCTTTCCGTCTGATCGACTTTTTCCTTTGTTATCATTATTTACTTGTTTCCATATTCCAGTTTTATTCATTTCTTCTGATATGTTTATCGATGTCAAAGGTATGTTCATTATGTTTCCATTTATTAACGGTATTTGTAAATTTTCTTCATATGCCGGTGGATTGGTCTTATTCATGTCCTACAATATTACAGCCTAAGAGATTTTTACATCGAACTATTCTGAAACTTTGTGTTTAATGCGGATAAATAGAAAGTGCACAAAGTACTGAACATTAATAAACTGTGAAAGTGTACATAAAAACTAGGGTAAATTTAACACTTAATATAAACATTACAGGCGTGTGCGATGAAGAATTTAATGGTAAAACCAAAACCTATACAGTCACAATGGATGATATAAGCTTTCAAAGTTGGAAGAATTAACCTATACAGTCACAATGGATGATATGAGCTTTCTAAGTTAAAAGAATTATAAAAACATGTAAAAGATACAACGATTAGGTTATTGCATTACATCAAAAATTAGAAAAAATATCAATATTTCATTAAGAAGTTACCTAGTACTTATCAAGACCGTGAACAAAATTAATTGATATAATTTTTGAAATAAAATAAGTAACTAGGTAAACAACTTCGATTTACATTTAGAAATTGTAGTACATTTCCTTTTAAAGCATTATATTTATTTAATAATTGTGAAATGTTATAGATGCGTCAATAATGTATGGTTTCTAAAATTAATACAAATAACTACTTATTATGAAGTCCAGACGAATTATGGAATGAAACTTTACTTGCATATGCAAATACCAAAAATGTTTGCATGCCTTCCCACCTCGGCTTCGCCAAGTTCTCGAAGTTCGTCTTCATTCCTCCTGGTCATTTCTGGCATCACATCATCCAGAATTTTCATTTCTCTTCGCGTGAAAAAGAAATCCAAAGATTTCCTTATACCTATCATTACAACGAGCATAAGTGGGAATAATATTGATGTCGTTGAAAAGGATTTGATTACCCAAAGGCAAACCAAACAAGCTAATTGGATTGCTGTAAATAAATGTACACGTCGAATTGGTACCTGCAAAACATAATGAATTAATGTTATTTACCAGATGTATGTTTAATTTTACAGTTAACGGTGTGAACATTACTTAAACAAGTAAAAAAGGGCATGAAAATTGGATAAATGGAGTCGATATGAGGCAAATACGGAAAATGTGTAATGTACGAAAAACATACGGATCATATCAGGCAGTGATAAGACAGTTGGGTTTTTTAAAAGAGTCATTGCAAAAAAGTAAAACGTAGCATATCTTCAGATTAGATATGACAAAGGAATGTCAAATTGGCACAACAGATGCACAGTTGGGGAAGGATCAAATCAAGACAGATCAATCATGGTCAAATCAGATTCTCCACGTTAAGAGATTCATGAATATTTATGGTTAAAAGTAAAAGCAAGGTATATCTGCCTGAAGCTAAGCGCATGGCTCTCCGTTTTCAGTGAGAATTTAAGATCAAATTTGTAATTTGTTTTTACTTTCCCCTTATAGAGGTATGTACAAATATATGATTATGCATAACAACATTTGGCCGTCTCAAATCACATGCGCAAACTTGATGTGGAATCGAGTATACATAAATATAATTAACTCAGTTCTTGATTGCCCTATGCTATATAAAATTTTAACAATATTGTACACAATTATAAATGTGTGTACAACTCGATTGATTTAAATATCTATGTACTCGTATTAAACATGCCGTGACATAAAAGTACAAGTGCAATTTTTTTATAGTATCTGCAGGCATACGAGCAAGTGGACTACCTGATGGAAAGCAGTCACCACTGCCCATGGACATTTGCAACACAATGCGATGCCAGCTTCTGAGAATTTTGTTCACTCTACTCTTAAAAATCCCAAAGTCAAAGCAACTCGGAAAAACCGTGTGAGGTAAGCTGTTCCAGAGTTTGTCTGTTCGTATAAAGAAGGTACGAGCAACAAGAACATGGGTCATCTACAATCATCGATGTGGTGTGGATGGAATCTCTCACTACGGCGTGTAGTGCGATGGCGGAACATGGATGCCGGCACTAAAGTAAATGGTTCATCAGAACACTCCCCATTGTACATTCGATAGAACACACATAAAGATCCAATATCTCTCCGGAGCCTGAGTGGTTCAAGACCGCTTGTAAGGCAGGTTTGTCGACAAGGCGCACTGCTCTACGTTGGATTTTATCTAATTGGGGGGTTTGATACTGAGGCGCTCCAGCCCAAAGGTGTGAACAATAATCCATGTGCGGCCGTACTTGTGCTTTATAGAGCATTGTATATGGCCGGACGTAAAGTATCGTCTAGCACGATTCAATATCCCCAGTTTCTTTGAAGCCAACTTAGCTTTACCCTCCAAATGGTTACGGAACTGTACGTCGCTTGTTATGTCGACACCTAAAATATGAATACTGTCAGAGATGGTAAGGGGGGTGTTTTGGAATATCATTATTTAGTGGTTTAACTAAGTGTATACAACTTACTTGAGAAACATTGTAGGGTAGAGAAGTATTTGTTGCAGCCACAAGTGAACTTGCTTTACCCATTACAAATATCAAGATTAAAAATGGATTATTGCATGGGAGTACATTTCTTAGTGCTAGGGCAGTAATTAATAAACTCGAAAAGTAAAAGAAATTGAATAAGACTTTTTAAGTATTGAACATCTTTTCAATAGTCCGTGTTGTGCAATAGTGGTCGGTAGGTCGGTCGGTTGTGTAAGCGAAATACACAGAAAGCGCTTGTTTTATGTCAAGATAGAAGAGTTGTGTTGCTTTTCTGCCAGGAACTTCGTAAAAAGCGAACGCTGGGTCAGATGTGTCAAATACTGGTGTTAGAGTTTCTAGATGCTGAATTATTTCGTGTGGTTATATGAATTTTATCAATATACGAATAATTTTGTTTCTTAGTAATATACATTTTTGATTTCTATTCACGGACTAGGGTGACCCCACTCTGCCGAGTGGCAGAATTACGCTACAAGGTACCTACGCCCAAATACAAAGTTTGTATAAATGTTTAGAATATTGTTTTTGTTCCATAATGGTGAAATTAATAATATCAAAAATATATTTTGAATTGATTTAATTATACAGGTTAACTGGTAAAAGACTACATATTCAGGGACATGATACTCGTAGTTAGTGGTCGTACATATCCAATGAAAAGAGAATATTGTTTAACTTCATAGTAAACATATAAGACAGAAAACAAGTAGGTTACTATTGATAGGAAGAGACAATCATCGCATGACACCAAAAATGTTTATAGTGCGTGGCTATCCGTGTGGTGAGATATAATTTCTTATGTTAAATTTTTACATGCATGAGCTTTCCGGCTTACCTTAACTACTTTACCGTTCAAGTCAAAGCACAACTGACAACCACTGAGCCTATTTCGACAAGAGTAGGTAAGACTAGTACCAAATTCGAGCGAGACGTTATAAAACTCCACCAGAACTAAGTGGTAGAGTTTTACAACATCTTGCCCGGATCACGTATCACGATTGATGTGATGGTTTTGTACAGTATTAGAATAAAAAAGAAAAAACTATGTACCTGTCGTAAGAACATATGATCGGGTTGATATTTCTGTGGCATTAACATTATTAGAATTCGATCAAAGAATTGAAGTCCTTTCAGTGATGCTGCTCCCATGTATAAAAATACACCAAAAAGTACTGGCATAGGTATGTGCCGCAATACAGGTGTTAGAATAACCGAGCATCCTATAGTCATGAATATCAAAATATGTGTAACTCTTTGCTCCCGTACGCCTAAGAATTGTGGCTTTTCTCCTGGAGCTGCACACTCTGATTCTACTTTCAGTGAGTTGACGTGGTTTATGCTAAGAACTGTTGCAGCAACGAACCATGGTAATCCCATTATCGAACAGATTTGTATTAAAATAGCCAATACAAAAAGATCCAGGTGATATCCACAGCCTTTTTTCAGTTTATTTTCTTTTCGATTAACAATGACTGCTGTTATTTGTTGATCCATAAATATTAGTATTGTTCCTAATAGTGCTGGCAATACAGCGACGAGTGCGGACCAAAATGGGTTGCCGTTAAAAGGTGTTATCACCCAATCCCTGGTTGGTAGTGTTGGTTTTAACTCTGATGGAACTTCTAACTTTGGCGTTTTGACTCCAACTTTGTAATCAAGGAAAGACATTGATAAAATTGCAATGATGACTGAAAAATCGCTAATGATTTGTCGAACCTGAAATAAATATAGACTTACATTATAATATGCAGAATGTATATCCGGAATCAGCCAAGTTAGCTCATAAATTTGCTATTTATGAGCTAACTTTTTCGAAATAAAATAGAAACTTTGATGCAGAATGCCAAAACATATTTTGAACAAAAGCAAGACATTTGCATAGCTTTACCTTTGAAGGAAAAAATAAGGAATTTTTAAAATCTTTTAAAATTATGGATATTGTAAAAGTTCCGAGGAATAAAATAATTGACATCAAAAATACATCCGGTACGTAAACTTTTGTATCGCAAGTGTCTCCAGTCCACGTCCCGTTAAAAACCTGAAAAAAATAATCTTATGTATAATAATATGTAATTTTCTATCACTATAAATATTTATATACTACTAATTAAAGTGGAGAGCCCAAGACTGACGTATAATAATACGTATAATTGAGACAGAGTGGCACTAAGAGTCTTTTAAACCGGCTGTTTGTATGAAAAGAGCTATGGACATTGAGGAAGTAAGACACGTCAACCTGGATCATTAATCATTGGACACACTTGGCTTTATCTTTCTACCTCATAGCGATTTGGTTTGGACTTGGTCTGTACCAATTTAAAAACTATGTATCCATGAACTGGACAAACTTAATTTCTAAATCTGTAGCGTTAAGCTATAAAGCATAGACAATAATTCTAAGCTGTAAAGCACTCAGATAAAGAATACCTTTGGTAAAGCACAAAAGCTATTGACAAGACGTACAAAAATTGTTTTAAAGTGTCAAGTTAACCATAAAAAAGTAAAATCATGAATTCACCGCTATAATAAGTATGTTACCTGACAAGATTCTCTAGTAATTGCTGTCCAATTAAAGTGTTCGGGTACTCTTGAGTAATTGCTTGGTAAACAGTAGCACCCGTAATTGAAACCTTCATCAGGGTGTGTTCTTAGAGGAAATTTCTTTCCAATAGATATGACATTTTCTATTGCCTAGAATTTTAATTTACATCATAAATAGCTACATTGAACTTTATTAAATAATTATGACAAAGTAAAACCAAAATTATATATACCTTATAAATAAATATAAAGGCAATTAATGTCGCAAAGTTTTCTTCCGTGAATCTTGTAATATAGCACACAAATGCGCTAGCATCAATCGCTACTAATGTTATTAGAATTATTGTTGTCCATGTTCCAATGCAGAATCTAAATGACATGTAATTCCAACCAATCGTTTTACAGAATTCAAAGACAATTGTTTCGAATACAAGAACAGGACCAGTAGATCCTAAAATTGTTAGAGGCTGTCCTGAGAAAAATCCATAGCCCATGCCACATACAAAGCCGGATATTAAGGACTCCATTGCTGCCATGTTTTTGCCTGTTGCTTCCCCTAATAACCCACCAAAGGTAATAATAGGGGAGAGACATGCAAAGTACAGAAATATCCACGATGCAACGCATTGTAATGCGAGAGCATCTTTAAAATCTGACCAGTACCAGGGAATTTTACGTTTGAGGTCATTCATTAGTCCTCCAAATAATTTACCACTTCTAGCTAAGCCAGATTCTTCTCTCTGCTTTTGATCTTCTTCTTCTTCATCTAGTTCTTCTTTTGGATTGTTATCGTTTGGACGTTTACGTGGATCTTGAGATGGAATGGCTGCGGGAGGTTCGATACGAATTGCTGGGTCCCATTCACCTGGAGGTAATACTGTTACAGCATCAAGAAACTCGTCAATTCCAGCAAGTAGATGGTCTCTTTTTTTTGCACGATAAGCAACTTCATGAAATATTTCGTCAGACATTAGTGTAGCCATGGCTCTACCAATCTCGTGGAAACTTGAATTGCTATTAGGTGGTCCTAATAAAACGAACATAAACCTGGTTGGTACAGGTACCTCAGTTAAGTCTCCCATGATTGTTCCAGTCTTGAGCCTAACGAAGGCTGACAATGTCTTTTCTAGAAAATCAACTTCGCCAACCAGTATGTTGGACGCTTCTGCACCAGGAGGTATTTTTCTCATAAAGTGTGTGTTACATTTGTGATTTATATCACCGTTAAGATTCAGATCGCCAGAACTATGATTACGGTGCATCGATAAACTGCTCGGACTTTTAACCATGCCTTCATCATGAGGGGCACCTAAAATTAAATAAAGCATTTAAATATTTTATATTAATAATAAAATTGTAACAAAAATGCATAATGAAACATATAAAGTAGAAAATATTATAAAATTAGGATGCAAAAAAATTTGACAATCATAGTAAAATTAGCGAAACATTGTAATGATTAATGCCTGGTTCCTATATCTGTAAAACGGCTCGTTTTAATTACGTGTAAACATAATAATTACAATACTTTTTGGTGTAGTGTATTTTCTACGAAGCGTAAACTAAAACTGTTCCTATAAATGTCAAATTACCAAATGTCCAAACAACTTGTGGAACGCCTTGTTATTATTTAAGTGGTTGCTAGTGGTTACTGTTAAGAATGGCTGATCGTTGATTATAGGAACCCGGCAATAGTAAAAACATGTAAACAAATATGACTACAAATTTTGATGTTATTTTAATATCAAACACTTTACAATTATTAAAAAATTAGCGTTTACAATAGGCTTGTAAATCTAAAATATTGTAGGACAGGTGATAAGGCAAAGCGGATCTAGCAAATATAGTAAAAAGTCACCAATTATGTGAATAAATAAAATGTATGAAATTTTGAAGTTTGTAGAAGAATATGAAAAATTAATAAATATAGCATTACAAAACATTCATTCATGATATTATATATATACAAGCGGTTACCCGCACTAGATAGGCCTAGGAATCGACCGAATTCCCCTTTTTGAAAATTTCCACTTGTGGCGCCGCCCTCGTCCACTGTAAGTAATGCCAATTGTTCAAAAGGTATGAAGTGTTTTAGATATTGTAACATTATACAAGAAAAATAGTTTAACACAATATAGCTTAGATGTGCTTGCGTGATTATTATCAGTCAGAGAGCGTGAGTATGGTGAATATTGTACACGTAATGAACTATTCACGCATTGCTGACCTGGTAAAGCTAGATATGATCCTCTCGAATCAGCTGCTGGAAGAAGAGCCATGTTTGGTGATGATGTGACCCCTAAATAACTCTTCGAGTTATTGCGTCGTGAACCACCATTCTGGAAATCTGATATGATATCGCCAGTCTCCATGTAATTTGCACAGTTAGTAATATATGAGTGGTGAAATGATGGGATTTATTTAGATAAAGTTAAAAAAGAAGAGTAATTAATTAATATAAAACTATACTCACTTTTACAGGATGAGTGATTCTTTCCAATATCAGCCAGCGATCTTATTAAAGGAAGTCTTGACATATTGTTGTGATTTCGTCTTTCATGTTGATGTCTGTGTCTTCTTAATAATGCATCTTTAACTCTCTCTCTTCTATCGTATGCTAAACATCCATCTACAACCATATTATCAAGTACATTGTCTGCAACTTGCTCTAAGGAGTTGGCCTCTAAGTCTAAAATCACTGATCCATTTAATATCAAACTTCTTAGTTCAAATAATGAATGCAGTGACAATGTAGCAACATGAGGTTTTGACCACCGATTGCCCCCTTCTTCTACGTCTTCTTCAAATTTAATCCATCGCGCTGTTTCTTTCCATTCCAACTCATCTCCCTCTTTTACTAATTCTTCCATTTCCGAAAAAAGTGGATGAGATTCAAGAGTTGCATCGTCGACATCTTCTCCCAGTATAAATTGAACTCTTTGAGCAGGTGGTGTTACTAAAAAATAATAAACATTTATTTAATGGCATTATTTTTTTTACAAAGAGTAAAAAAGACAATATACTGATTATGAACATGCATGTTAAGAATTTGAAGGTATTATCTAAGAAGATTATGAAGTGAATGACTTGAATGACTTTTGAAACTATAGTTTTGTAATGGTTCGGATGTAAAGTCATTTACAAACTTATATTTCCTTTACAAACTTTAACGAAGTATCTTCGACCTTCAACGAAATCTTAAACCCATTAATATTATTAAATATTCTAAGAATAAACTGAAATTGAAGCATTTATTTACATTTTTTTGTTGAATTAGCTCTGATCTTACAGCTATCTCATTTAAAGTTATAATACGCTGAATATGAAATTTAGCTCGACAGCCATCCTTGCCATGACAATATGATATGGTAAATGTAAGTATATAATGTCAAGTTTAAACTGGTTCAAACACATTTAATTAATCATGCATATCATGGTTATGAGAAAATGAGATCGTCTGAAAGAGAAAAATGAAGAAGTAACCGATAAAACGACATATCGCGATTTTTCTCTTACATGTTTCGCCATCATCCGTAACGCTTAATCTTCTTACTCGCGCCATTATCGCTGGGCCTAAGAATTTAAATTTCTATACTTATCAAATTTTATCTTAATCTATATCTACTAATACTGTAAAGAGAAAATATTTGTATTTTTGTATTCTTATAACGAATAAATTCTAAAACTACTAAGCCGATCATAAAATCAAAGTGCTCGGGTACTCTAGAAACGGGACTATTAGAAAGCTACACCATCCAGGAGTAACATAAGTTACTTTCTTAACCGACTTAAAAGAGTAATGTTTTGGGGTCAAGTGAACGAAGTCGCAAGTAACAGCTATATATAAGTTGGTTGGGTGATAGGAATATTCCGTCAAAATAATACAGTTTAATAGTTTCATAATATGGGAGAAAATGCCTTTTTAAAATATATAGTGACATAAGTTGTGTACAAACAAAGCCTTCTGGACTGGCAAAATGAGAAAAGCTATAAAAGAACCTATTTTTTACGAAGAGAGTTATTTATGTTGAAGATACAAAGCAAATCTGTGCGGATCATAAATTCATAATACAACAACACAAGTTTCATATGCAAATGGCTTCATCGCTTAGTGAGAATATAGAATACTAGCTGCAGCGTGCAGTCCGCTGCATTATAAAAAGTTTTTGGTGAATCCCGCGGGAACAACTCATTTTTACGGGATAAAAACCAACCAATGTGCTATTCCAAGTCACCATGTACTTGTGCGCCAAATTCATCCAAATCTGTTTCGTAGTTTTTTCGTGAAAGAGTTACAAACATACATCCATACTCACAAACTTTCGCATTTATAATATTAGTAGGAGGTACAAATACTAAAATTGTTTTATCATCAAATCAAACATAGCCCGTAAAATAATTTGCATTATCTGTTAACAATATATATATA
>DWBA01001584.1:0-10356 GCA_018236825.1 Apodemia zela
ACTTTCAATTAATTTTTAATAACTTGTAACACCCATATTCTTGCAAATAAATATTTTTCATTTCATTTCATTTCAAGTCTGTGGTACTAGACCGGGCAAGACAATGCAGAACTTCTTCTTCTACCTAACAGCCACGATGGTAGTGACTCGCATAGCCAATCATTCGCCTCTTGTGAACTGCCTGGCAGAATAACAGTTATTTTTTAGAGGGAGCCCGGACTAACAATTTTGATAAAATTTCATAATATGTTTTATTCCAAGTGGAGATTGTCAAAAAGGTAAGTGATCCAGAAGAAGAATAGTTGTCGTTGATCCTGTTCCTCTCCCCCCAGACACGCCGCAGACGCTGAGCCCGAGCCGCGCGGGCGCGCCGGCCGCGGGGCTGGAGCCGCTGGACGTGGACCCGCCCTCCGTGAACGCCACCGACTCCGACGTCGTCATGAATGATGGACTGAGCGAGGTAGTTTCTCTTCACTCCTGTATATTTAATATATTACCGCTAATTTTTTTTAATTGCTCTGTTGGAGACGGAAGTACAGACATACGTTTTTATGAAAGTAGAGACACTAGATTTAACGGAATTAGAGACACTAAGATTTGACGGAATTAGAGACACTAGATTAGATGGAAGTAGAGACACTAGATTTGACGGAAGTAGAGACACTAGATTTGACGAAAGTAGAGCACTAGATTTGACGGAAGTAGAGACACTAGATTTGACGGAAGTAGAGACAACACTAGATTTGACGAAAATTATAAATTTAGTTTTTTTAACTTTTAACATCCGAATTAGCTTTGCACCAGATTGCTATCCGTTCTAAATCATCGTTAATTAGCCTTATTGTGGACTTTGTATCCTGAGACTTGCAAGAAAGGTACAATTGTACGTCATCCGCATAAACATGGTATTTACAATTAACGATGTATTTAGAGATATCTGCTGATCCTAAACTAAACAACAGTGGGCCTAAAATGGAACCCTGAGGCACCCCACGACTCACAGAGCTCTTTTTGATTTACACTAGATTTGTTGACTGCCGTTAACTCCGCTGACGTTGACATCGTAATAAATTACGAACTTTGTAAATTCTTGTATGCTTCCAACCTAACTGCTCAACCCTATTTAAAGATGTCTACTAGGCGCACTAAATTTGCACTCGAACCGACTCGGACATCGTGATAAATGATGAACACTGTTAACTCCATTATACTAAACACACAATCTCAGTCTCAGTAAAATACTGGTATCTTATGAATTAAGCACGGGCTTACGCGAAGTAGCCTTATTCATTGATAAATGTTGTTTTTTAATTGCTGGTTTTTATTGCAGAATGGCTCGATGCAAGTGGAACCAAGTAATAGTCCGTTGAGTGGTGACATGATGGTGGAAGCTGCTGAGTCTGTTGATGTCACAGATGAGTAAGTATTACTAGACAATTTCGACCTATTAATATTTAATACAATTTGCGATTTAACTACAGGGGTGTTCTCTGCTAAGAAAGTACCGGGAAACGATCAATAGAATTCAAAATGTTAGTTATTCGTCCAAATTTATTTTATCACGTTTAAAGTATGCTCCTCCAGAAACGATACACGAATAATCCTATAATTGAAACATTTTTTAACGTTTTTTGGAATTGAGTTCAGTTTTAGCCGTTAGAAAAAAATTGGTTCAGTTAGAAGGCGCTTTTCCGAAACTTGTTGACTAGTTTGCATGTCAAACTCGTAAACCAACTTCTCGTCACCAGTAATAATGCATTGTGTGCATGTTTGGTCGGAATTGATTCGTTTAGCTGTGCTCAGCGACTTTTATGTTATGTTACATTGTTTTAACATTTTACAACATTTAAAGGCTTATAAACTGGCAACACAGGTTCATAAAAAAATGGAAGCCAGTCATAAGGACTACTGACAGAAGTGAACACTTAAAACTGTATTTTGAATTTTCGAACTGATTGTAATATTAAAAATTAAAATTTCATAATTTTACCTTAAACTTTAGCATGTTGCTGACGCGACGCCTTAAAATTTTCCTCTGCCAAAAATCGTCTAACGCGACTAAAGAAGTTTTCCCTGCAATAATGACGTACACTTATTCAGAACATTAGAAGTGTATTTAATCCAAGTATCCAGAACCTGACTATTTTTGTCATAGTTCGCTTCACATGAAATTCCACAAGATTGAACGAGTGACACTGTAGTCTAAATGGTATGACGTAGTCCTCATTTAGGACGGAGGTAGTTGGTTGATGCCAGTGTCGAATTTGTTTGTTTGAATTCCTGAGGTATGTTTTGTGTGATGGCACAGCAGCGCGGCGGCGGAGCTGCGCGGCGGCAGCAGCGGGCTGACGGCGGAGGACCTGGTGCTGCTGTGCGACCTGTTCTACCTGCCCTTCGAGCACGGCGCGCGCGGCCTGCGCCTCATGCACGACTTCCACTGGCTCATCATGCACGCCGCCAGCATACTGCCGCGGGGGAACAAACCGGAGGTAACACAGAACACTTACATCAAAACAAATTATAATTATTTATTAAAAGAAAACTACTTACAGTACCCGGCAATAGATATTGCACATCGACTATTGGAAAGAGACAATTGGCTAATTTCGGCTTCGTAGAGCATTATCTCTGTCACACTACCTATGTGACGTTTTGTCAGTCCTTATTCAAGTACGGTAGAGTGAGATAACGCTCTACGAAGCCGAAATTAGCCGATTGTCTCTTTCCAAAGGTCGATGTGCAATATTTATCGCCGGGTATTGTACACCGTGTTTGTTTGAGTCTCTTTTAAAGAATAGACCGTCTACCATTCTGCCAGGCAGTTCGTAAAATGTGAAGGATTGGCCAAACATGTCATTAACATCGTGACTACTATTTGGTAGAGTTCCGCAACGTCTTGTCTAGATTTGGTACCACCGCTTTGCTTATTTAGTTATGATTAATATAAATAATATGATTAATTTATAATATAATACAAGTTTGTAATTGTTGTTCTACACCCGAGCTAGGCGTTACAAAACTGGTGGGACCATTGTGACTGATTTTATGATTTCAATCTCTCCTTTAAAAAGAAATAAGCAAGTGTCACTAGCTCTGAAATCTATAAACATACATACAATATATATATCTTCAAACTAGTTGCCTTACTTGATAGGCAGGGAGAACACTATTACATAACGATACCTGCAGATCGGTATTGCTTGTAAACAGTAGTGTATGTATGTGTAACATTGTTGTAATAGTATTATTTGCGATGCTAAGCCTCGTTAAATCTATACCTCGCTTGTGTTATATGCTCACTTACTTTAATTAATATCTATGTTACAATATAAAGAACAAAAAAAAATCCTTTTATTAAATAATTTAAATCATAAAATATGTTTTATTTAAACTAGGTTTTACAATATGTTGAGAAATTCTTGAGTATTTTAGATTCCTTAAAACTAATATTTTATGATATCACGATGCAGACTAATAATAATAATTACTATTAATATTTTTATTATTAATAGTTATTAACATTCTCAGCTAAGATCATGAAATCTCGGGTTCGATCCCCGAGTCGAATAAAAAAGCACCTCTAGTAGGCTTGTACCTGGGAAAAGCGCGAAAAGCTATTGGTCTCGGTTATTGCAAATTCTAAGCGATACACGTTAATATTAGTAAATGCCAGCCGTCTAATTGATGAATCGTGATAAATTTGAGATTTCGTTGACGTTTACTTTTATTTATTTACTAGCTGCAGCGTGCAGCCCGCTGCATTATAAAACATTTTGGTGGATCCCGCGGGAAAGACTCATTTTTTCGGGATAAAAATGCCTATGTGCTATTCCAAGTCATCATCTATCTGTGTGCCAAATTTCATCCAAATCCGTTTAGTGGTTTTGGCGTGAATGAGCAACAAACATCCATCCATCCATACTTTCGCATATATAATATTAATATAGATTTAACACTTTATTGTACAAAAAATAATTTTTTTTGAAAATTAATATAAAACATGTACAAAGGGCGAGCTTATCTCCAAAAGAGATGTCTACCAGCAGACCCAAAAAGCGAGAATGCACAAGTATAAGTAGAACACAGTGAGTAATCTTACAATTATGACGTTTAGTTCTTTTTGTCTGACTTCGCAAGAGAATTGGCGTTATATTTTTTTAAATTTATTTTTAGGAATCCGGATTTGCTAAACCTTTAAGGAAAATGTCTGCGTGAGACGATTAAATTCAATCACTGCCTATAGTCACATGCGACATCAAATACGCTACTGATGTGTTATACTTCCTTGATACTTGTTTAATGTTTTCTTTGTACTTGCAGTACCCAGAACTGAACCCAATGATTATGAGGCGGTTCCAAGAAGCAGGCGATGTGGAGAAAGCGTTCGAGTTGGTTCACAAATCCCGTGGTCTCGAACAGACGCGGTTTTTGGCGCGCAAACATGGCGCTGAGGCGGCTCGGCTCGCCGGCGAGCTGGCAGACTCGCCCTACCGTCAAGGACTCGTTGTCACCACCGACCTCGTGCTTAATAGGATCAAATAGTATACAATACTTGTTTTGTACGGATTATACAGATGTCTAGAAAGGCATCCACAGTTCTTATTCAAGCGTGAATATAACTCAAGCGGTTCGGTGCCTACAATATCGGAGTGTTACTTGAATGCTATTTCGGAAGATTACGAATAATGATAGATTTGTTATTGGGAATATAAGCAGGGGTTTGGTTGTTTTACATGGCAATGGAATTCAAGCCAATGTGTCGATTGGATTCTGTTAACTTTGGCTCGCGAATATAATTATTGAGAGATATAAGATGTTAATATATTTGACTAAACTGATTCATCGAATTTTTTTTATCAAGCTTACGCTCCACGCTCTAACCATTGATATTTTATATTTTTCCAATATTTCGCTCTAGAAAACTGGAATAAGAGTTTTATTTCCCGGACCCTGATATTTTACCTCAGAAATATACTAAAATATCAATAAAAAAATCTGCTATAACAAGAGTGTAAATAACTGCGAAAGTTTGAAGGAGACTATTTTCAAATTGTTTTACAGATTTAAATGTAAGTGTTAACAATTCCGACTTTTTACTAAGCTCTTCGAATCTAAGCAAAGGTCATCAATTAACTGGAGAATAGGAAATAAAATATATTGATATCTCGCGGGTCCACAAAATTTCATTCGTGTCAAAGGTAACAGGTTCTAGTAACATTCAATCATAATTGTAACTTAAAAGTAATGCATAATAAATATAATTCTTATTGATATAAGAATTTCGACATAATTTTATCATAAGGA
This sequence comes from Apodemia zela, assembly GCA_018236825.1. Classification (NCBI taxonomy): domain Eukaryota; kingdom Metazoa; phylum Arthropoda; class Insecta; order Lepidoptera; family Riodinidae; genus Apodemia; species Apodemia zela. Next base: position 5,305 of record DWBA01001584.1, read on the forward strand.
TAATAGTTATTGGTCTTGTATTCAAAAATATTTCTTTTAGTGAATACTATCTATCTAAGTTAAACTTTATTTGTATTCGCAGATGAGTTGTTCTTTAATAAACAAGACAAATAAAATATTATCTATAATTATGAACGACATGTTTTGTTGGCGGGAAGTAAAAAAAATCTAGGATGGCAACAGTGTTAAAAGCTTTGTCATGTAATAAAAATACTACGAAATGACAAAAACAATTGCAAATTTTCCTAAAATTTTGTAAGAAATGCATGTTAATGAAGACTCAATTGAATAATATTTTGGTTGATCAATCGATCATGGCTACTGTTTGACTTGTAAGCTAATAGCAAGGATAAATAATTTGCATGTGAACGACGGGTTTAAGTTACACGGCCTTTGACTTTTCTGTTTAGCGCATTCTTGCTATTATACACACAAAACGATGTAATTGGCATAAATTTCGATACGATGTTAAACTCCACTGTATATTTTGTTTAATATACAGATATTTCTTTAAGTATTCATAATGTCGGAGATTTTCATCGACTTCCATTTTATGCTCACGCAATAGGATGAATTCGTCAATGTTCTGACGAATCAAACGAATATTTCTCATATATTCTTATCTTTTGTAATATTAAAGGCTCGAACGGATAAGTACAGAATTTTGGATACCTTTTTTGTGTTGCGTTGAAAGTTGTAAAATGAGTGTGTGCTAGGTCAGTCACTAGTGATCAAAGACTTATTGTGATGAGTGCATCGGTAATGTCTGAGTGTGTGTTGGAGTATAATGAGATTATATTATCATATATTTTACGTAAAGTAAAATTCCCAAATAATCAACAACATATTGTAATATAAGTATGCTTGACAATAATTTTTAAATGACAATATTATTTTGTTTTTATTTATTTAATCTTAAATAGCTATGGAGTACTACTTTCACTTCTGCGACCTGATTTATTTTAAGTTTCTTTAAAAAGTATTTTAAATGGTGTTAGTGATATTTCTTGTTATTTGTTAATTACTGTTGGCTCGTACAATCACATCTCTGCCTTATATTATTGTTTCAAATATATAGAGAGCATTGCAGAGCTTTACGTCCTTTCAAGTTTGTGATAGATGACAAAGTTTTGGTGGATTTTAAAGGTCAACAATACGTTGATGCAATACGGGAAACACTTAGTATTTCTAAATTCATTCTTCATTTATTTAAACGTTGTAGAGCGTTCAAATAAATGACGCAAACTTTAAAGGAATCGAGCAAAAATTTACAAAACTTTATTAAGAAGTTAGAAGGTAACACGCACTTATATATTTGGCTAATAACGATGATGTAACTGTGTTATAGATTTTATATTGACCCGAATTTACCGACGTATAGGATACTCTTCTAGTATCATTTTTACTTTGTCTCATCAACTGCTATGTTTTACTATATATTGTCGAGTATATAGACTTTAAAATATTTTGATTATAAAGACGTAACAATAAATCATTGGCGAGTAAGACTCGGGATGAAAGATGTCTCTGCCTTTCTTTGTTTTTTTGTGACACATTTATTGAATTCCCGGGTCGGACAATTCAATAAATGTGTTTTTTTTTTCAGTTTTTTGATAAAAATAACGTTGCCTGGGATTGGAAAAGTGCCCAGTTGGCGATAGGCTTGCCACCTATCACATCGTGGGACCGAGTATCTTCGGCTAATCGTGGGTGCACTGGTTGTACCTCTGCCTACCTTTTCGGGCATACGGGCGTGAATATACTTTTGTTTTACTGATTTATTAGTACTTTAACTACTATAACATATGCAGGTGCTCGCGAAGTCACCGGCAGCTGTAAAGGTTCCCGCAGAGTCCCGGTTTCCTTGCGTAGTAGGCAGAGTAAACCGACCGTCTATATCCGATAGATTTCCGGTTCACCACGATTCATTGATTTTGTCGGTTAACGAGATGAGTAGTGATCCCCATCGCCGCATTTTGCCGACCTGATAACAATTATCAACTATGGATAGTGATAGCTGGTATCGACGGCTTAACGTGCTCATCCGAGACACGGAAGTGGTAACACACCACCCACCAAACTCTAAGCTGCTACTGAGATTTTGAATTTTCGAGAAACACCTCGAAAAAACTTCAATAACACTCTTGCCCAACCCAGGGATTGAACCCAGGACCTCATGATTAGAGTTAAATAGGCTAACCTCTAGACAACGAGACAGTAATTTACTGGAAAAATATTTTTTTTAAATAAATACATTTTATCACGCCGGCGTGAACTAACGTCAACGGATGTTCCAGTTCACCTTGATTCACCGATATGTCGGTTGCTGTATGGTGATCTCCATCGCCATGCACTAACATAATCATGACAATCACTGGTCTCAAGACAAAGCGACGAACGATCTATCATTACCGGCTTACTCTCCAAACTAAAATACAACAAACACAAGGTCTGACGCTATTGCGCCAGATGAAGGAAATTAAAACACTACAGTAACAAGCAAGGCAAAGGTAACAAACTCGGGCGACCTTGCAAAAATCTACAACCTAGTAGCCACGATGGTAACGACACGTTTGGCTTTCGTTCGCATTAACAACTGCCTACTATAAAGGTTTGTTCTTCAAGAAGTAGCTGGACTAAACTAGTTATACTCGTAATACAATGGGTGGAATCATATAAATTTTAACTTTCTGCACACCCGTACAAACTTTTACTATGGCAAATTTCACGTTCCTTCGTGCGCGCTTTCTTAAAAAGAGTTTAAAAGTTTCCGATTCACGTATCAAAATATAGATTACTAGCTGTTCTTTGCAACTTCGATCGCGTGACATCCATACCCTTCATTTTACTCAGTCAGGTAAAAAGGTATGTTACTCAGTAATAATATAGCTTTATATTGGTGAAAAGGTTTTTTTAAAACAGATCCAGTAGTTTTAGATTTTATCTATTACAAACAAACAAATCTTACCCCTTTATAATAGTTTAGATAGATAGAAGAAAAATAAAATTCTTTACAGTGTGTAAAAAACCCTGTCCAATCGTCAAAAGTATTGTATGGTAGCTTAATAAAATTATATAATATACATATATAATATGTTATTATTTTGTGGAAAAAATCCGGATTAATATAATAACATACACACATATCTTCACGCCAGTTCTCTTACGGGGTAGGCAGAGCCAACCCAGTTCCATATGTCACAATCCTTGCAAATTTGTCATGCTTCCTCCACATTCATTACTCTCTTCATACAGACACGCCGGTTGCGAAGACTCTTCATACCACCTTCGGATAGTACCAGATCAATCTGATCATGGTATGTCAGTCTTTATCTATTTAATTAATCTTCAATTATATTTCATAACTTACTTGTCACAGTCACCCAATGTCTTTGCGAGGCCGTTAATCCTTGTTAAAAATATTTCCTAAATCTTATGGAAATCGAAGGGTAAAAACGAGCATTTAAAATTCCATAGTATATTCATTTTTATAAATAGAATCATTTCGTTACTTTTTTTGATAATGTGGTACTACCGCCTTAACTATTCCTGCCTCAATAACGTTGCTTGTCGCTGTCGTATTCAGGTTTCGAGGGTAAAATGGCCGGTAAACTTGCATTGGACATTTTATACCTGCCACACCGATAACGATGGAATATTAACTTTTCTGGTGCCTATATGTAATGAATGTCTTTTTCCCTCAGGAGAATCATCAGCTTATCTGCTATCATATGATCTAAAAAAAACATATTTGATATGAATTGTGCCCGGTATGACCCGGTAAATTTAAACCCGAGACCTCGTGCATAACATGACCCATGAGGAAATCATACAAAACAAACTTTCTAACATTAAATCATCAAAAGCTTTATGAATTTTCCCCAAATGTGATGTGATTTCTACAAACATTGCTAGTTAAATAAATTTGTATTACCAACGGCTGATATTTAAACACTAATACAAAATAATGAGCATTTTGTTTGCTGCTTTGTATTTGTTTTAAATGCAATAATACCCTATTTAATTAAAACATGATTTTATTACTAGGTCAGTTTACGAGTTTATTTGATACAAAGATATATCCATATTAATACCACAACGACAACATATCTTCACGCCAGATCCTTTACGAAATAGGCACAGAGAACCGAGTGCCATATTTCACAATCCTTGCAGATTTGTCTTTCTTCCTCCACATTCATTACTCTCTTTATATAGACACGCTGGTTGCGAAGTCTTTTAACGCCACCTTTGGACTGTACCCGATCAATCTGATCATGATATGTCAGTCTTGGTCTTCCCCGGTAGCGACATCCTTCCACATTTGCATTGTACATTTGGTTTGTTAACATTTCATCTACAATTCTTTCTACGTGTACTGTGAACTGTCCTCTGTCCGAATCAACGGAGTATGCCCTTTCTCATTTTTACACCTTTAACCTCTCTCTCACTTCAATATTACGAACTCAGTCCATGAGTGTTACGCCACATACCTTCCGCAGCGATCTCATATCAACTGCGTTGATTCTAATTTCATGCCCTTTCTGACATACCCACCCAAGCACATGATTATCCAGGGCAAGACAAGCATCATGACTTAATATTGTGCTTTTAAGAAATTTCCCTAACGCCCCATTCACTGTGTTCCCTGCACACACTCTTCTTTCGACATCAGCGGCGTACCTATCTATCATCCCTGCTAAAATCACATCCAAGATAGGTAACAAACTCATTCACTCGTTCCAACACTACGCCGTCAACCAGAACTAATACATCCATATTCTGACATATTAAATACGTTTAGCAAAAACTTCGAACCTCTTTTTAAGACAACTACGCGAAATGTGGGGTATGAAATTTGGCACAGTTAAATTTTTCATTGCTGCGGACTGCACAGACCAAATATTTTTAAATAAAATGCATAAGAAATACATTAAATTAATAGAAATAAACACACTACATTCATGTGACATACATAAATAAATAAATAAATATAACTGGACAAATTACACGAATTGATCTGACTCCAAAGTAAGCAAATTATTTGCTTGT
>DWBA01001585.1:0-10355 GCA_018236825.1 Apodemia zela
CTACTGAACGGATTTGGATGAAATTTGGCACACAGGTAGATGAATATCTGGAATAGCACATAGGCTACTTTTTATCCTGAAAAAATGAGTCGTTCCCGCGGGAATCACTAAAAACTTTTATAATGCAGCGGGCTGCACGCAGCAGCTAGTATTATTATATTTAAAACAATGTAGTTCTCTTTACTAGTCTGTGCTTGAAACGTAATGATTATATTATACTCTTCACATTAACTCAAAGATCTATTTACGTGTAACGATTACAATGACAGTGGTTTGGTGCCTTGCCAGCTTTGTGTAAAACCTCCTATTGGGCTATTTATTCACATTTGTTACCTCAGAACTCAATCATTTACTAGTTTGGAAAATTATTTTTTTATTTTAAAAGGGTATACTTCCCATTAATACTTATATGTACCCATATAAAATTGGTGATAAACTGATCCAGAGTTATTTCAAAACCCGTGTGGCACTGTCGCGGAATCCAATTATTAAATATGGTTGTCCAGAGTACGAAATACTTTAAAATTGATTTATTCAATAATTAAAACTCAAATTAGTTTTCAAGAGCAGCCCTGCTGTACACCAAAGTTATGCTTGTTTGAAATAAAAACAACAGGAAATTACTTAGGATTGTATAAGTACGAAAGGGAGGCAGGGAAGTTACGATCATATTGCATCATTCATTGTTATTCTCACCTTCCAGGCTGATACAGTTTCTGCTCCGCCAGCGCTTCTCTTAAGCTTTTCAAATCATACTCGTGAGCTGTAGCATACGCAAAGGCTAGGTAATGGCCTTCTTTTTTAGATAAATTCTCTAAAACTTCTTTCTTATGAATAGTTTTCTTTTTCAACGGAATTGTCTTATTATCCAATGCCAAAGTAGGTTGAATTGTGTCACTTGCATAGTTTTTTGATAAATTATAATGCTGAGCTACTGTAAGTTTATTTGTTTCAGAAAGCAAAAGGTTTTTTACCGGTGCAAAAACAGAAAAATGTTTACATGAAATATTCTTAAATATAGCGCATTTCAGCGGTTTTAGACCTATTCTCGTAATAAACACACTCATGCCGAGTTAGTATAACTTATTATGAAAAAAATAAAGATGTAGGAACCCTTTACTTGATTGAACATTACCTATTTTTAAAATATTTTTATAGGTTATGCTTAAATTTACCTATTTTTTGTTGACAAATGACAAATCAGTGTTGCCAAGTCAATGATGAATGAAACGAGAAATGGCTAAACACTTTTATAAAGGTGCTAGAATAGAACGTTCAAAATTTCGTTTCCTAAAAAGTGGCTAGAAGTTACCATTAATTGGGTTAAAAAGAAAGGTATATAAAAACTTTGACACACTTATTCTTGATAAAGCATTCAGTGTACCTATGCTTTGTTTTAAACGCACACATCATACCAAATAATTAATTTTTTCACCTCAGCATTGGAGCCTGGTTAAGATAGAGCCGTCAAAGCCAAATTACTTGAATCGTGCTATACTAATTTTATTCATCGCTTGCATTTTTATAATTTTGGACTTGAACCCGTAATCTTACAATATTTAAAGTGGTATGCCATTGGTACCAGTGTATTGTGAACCATTGCTGTATTAGCCTATTTATTTATTCGGTTGTTGCTACTACTGAGATAGCGTTTTTTCAGTGTTTTACATACTTCTCATTTCAGCCCGATCCGTCCAGTGGTTTGGGCTGTGCGTTGATAGATAACTATGTCAGTTAGTCAGCCAGTCCTTTGAGTTTTATATATATAAAGAAGAAATATCTCAATGGGTGTGTTACTGTTAACTTATCTGACTTAAGTCTGCTTGACTCTCTACCAAACTTACTTAAACCTGTCAGAGTAAACACAATTTTATTCTGAGCATATCTGACTTTAGGCAGTTTCAACCTCGACACACTATCTTTCTTTTAACGTCAAATCCTATAGAAAAAGTATCAGAGTTATACAACGGCGCCTTGACATTGGAATATGTCTTAGTGTCTATTGTGTCCTGGTAAAATCTTACTTTGACCGACTGACGATCTTATGTTAGACCTTGTTTGTCTAAGTTAACAGCAACACACCAAATATAAAATATATGAATAATCAATTAACCGTTTATAAATATATAAATAATTAATTAAAATTAAAACACAAGTTTTGTGAAAGGCTTAGTTTATTATCTTATGAAATAATTATTTTTATGTACAATTTTTACATAGTTAAGTTATGAGTACACTTATAATTTATAAGTACCCTTATTATACTAAGTAGGTACACTTATTTCTAGTAAATCATTTCCAGAATCAATGCCAAGTCTCGTATGTAAGTGATCAAGCAAATCTCATATCAACGATTTTTAAAAGTAAAGCAAGTTTTGTAAAATAGGTACCTATTTTGTTAATAAAATAATAATTAATAGATAAACAAAAAGGTCAAATTTAACACAATAATTTGCTAACCATTATAAAATGAGGTCTTAAGGTGATTAAAAATTTTTGTAATTGCCCTTTAAAAGTATAGAAAAACTATTCTGAATGCAATGTATAATTTTATTAGGTACCCATATAAATAGTTTTGGCAAAATAAAAAGTGAAATTAAATTAAAAAAAGAAGTGTTTTAAAGATCTAAAAACGTGACATTACATTTTCAGTGGTTGTTCTTTAACTTGAAATAAATGAATAATTAGGTATGCGGATTATATTAGTTTGTGTAGGTATTATTTGATTTGAACTGATTTGTGTGTTTGCTTGCTTTAAAGTGTCATATTGTATACAGGTTTATACATCTACGTCTGTCCCCTTACGCGGGTCTGGTCAGTGAAGACAATGGTGCAGTCTCGCACGTTCATGTTGGGGGTGAGGAAATCGCTAATTCGGGCGATGCCCGACTCGGCGGGGCGGTCGAAGGGATAACCCATGGCACGCCGGTCCGGGTACTTGCGGTCGCGGATGCCGCAGTACGATGCCGCGTCGTTACAGCGGCCTACTAACTCTTGGTTGATCTGGAGTAAAAAGAAGGCTATGAGGCACTCGTTCATCACTACATAGTATAAAACACAACTCACTTTCTCTATCCATATATCCCTATGTATGCTTAAATCTTTAAAACTACTCAACGGATTTTGATGCGGTTTTTTTAAATAGATAGAGTGGTTCAATAGGAAGGTTTATATGTATAATACATGTATATTATAATCCGTGCGAAGCCGGGGCAGGTCGCTAGTTATAAAACATTTTGTTTACCGCGCGTGTGTCGACTGTCGCGTAACTTGAGCGATGCGGAAAAATCACACGCACAAATTCATCGCGAGACACTCGCGATTATATTTAGCATAAAAAATCCATGAAATCCGGTAAAGTTATGCATGTTGCCATTAAGACCTCGCCCCAAGATAGCAACGCATTTGAATTAACGTTAACAAACATAATATATTAAAACTACCAAATACCAATACCAATATAAGGGTTCCGTTTTTTTCTTTTGAGGTGCGGAACCCTAAAAAATAATACCAGTAGACTGACATGACGTGGAGAATAGATATAGCGCGAGTGCATGTACTTTGCACTTGTAATGGTACCATCTCCCCTTTCCCCCCTTTTGTCTAGACTGTAGACATAGGGAGTCGATGAGTGAGATCGTCTAGACACTAGACGGTCGGCCGTTCGATCCCCTTTTCAGATTTATGATTTATGTATTTCTTGTTTCCTTTGTTCCAGTGATGCTCTAGAATTTAGATAATTCTTATTTATTCTATATCGTACGTTACAAAAACAGGTACAAAAGGTGGGCTAGCACAAATAAATAATGGGTAGGTGTAATCTTAATCTATAATATCTATAAGGCGAATGATTGGCTATGCGAGTCACTACCATCGTGGGTACTAAGTGGTAGAGTTCTGCATTGCCTTGCCCGGGTCTGATACCACCGCCTTACCTGTCCCTGCCGGAATAGCGTCAGTGTTTGCCACTGTCGTGTTCCGCATTGGAGCGTGAGGTAGCCGGTAAACTTATGCATGTGGCATTAAGACCTCGCCACAAGATTGCAACGCACCATTAACATCTTTGGTGCCTATACGCGATGGTTTTCTTCTCTTTCCATCAGGAGACCCATCTGCTTGTTTGCTATCTTATAATATAAAAAAAACACATTTATTTATCTAAATAAATATTTTTGATTAATATCTCTGGTGTCTATAGGCGGTGAAAACAGTCAGATTGTTTGCCATCCTTTGATATAAAAAACCGTGCAGCAAAGCCGGCAGTCAAAGTAAAGTCTCCCAAATCACGTAACAAAACGTCAATCAAGCCGGGGCGCTAAGGGTTCTTATACATATAAACAGGATAAAATGTCTCGTCGTGCTACGAGTTACGACGCGGCATAACGTGTAAGAAAATTTGTAAGAGCCCTATACGCTTCGACTCGATTAACGTTTTGTTAAGTGAATCGGTCCCCAGTTGCTATAATTGCACGCCGACTGCAAGCATTCAGTGCTCGGTAGTCAGTAGGCAGCTTCGATGCAGTTATGTGCATTTTTGAAGCTTGTGTAAATCTTAAATGCAGTCCTTATGTCTATACCTTTAAATGTAGTAGGTACCGTACTTTACCTCGTTTAAGTAAAATCCAAATTCTCTCTACGATATGGATTTTACTTAAACGCGATTAAAATACACAAGCGCTTTTAACACCGCCTGAACAGTATTGATCTGAATCCAATAAGTCATATTGGTGGAAATATGCATAAAGCAATATCTGAATTCCATTTCAAAGCACTCCGTCGGTTTAATCACGTTTTGTAGCAAAACGATTTTTCAGGAATAAGTCATCATTTCTGTAGCCTTGGGGAATTACCTTTGGGACGGATTGTGAGTAGATGATAAATATCTTCATCTTGCGTTCGCTAGCTGCTCTGTTCTGTATAGAATATTCGAGAAGGTTCGTTTTAATAATTTCGATCAATATTTGTGTGTTGAATATATTTTTTAATGTATTTATAGTCTGTCCAATGAGGAGTAATTCAAGGAATCTCGTTAAGGCGCGAAAAGGATAATCCGTGTCACTAACATTGTGAATACTAACGTGGTAGTTCTCATTGATATATTACAAGAAGATACGTCACTAACGCACCAAACGCATGCTGTGAATTGGTCCTAATTGTGACCATTGCAGTCAGTCGACCTGTGACCTGTCATTGAGAGCGCGCGTGTCGACTGCTACTAAAAAAAGTTAAAATGCCTTCCTTTGTGTTTCGAAAGTGCAAAAATTACGACAAAAAAGTACAAAAAAATGAAGGGATATCATAGGTAAGTATATGACAATATTTAAGTTTTAAATAGAATTAATATATAATTTGTAATTTTAATGAATCACATCTTGATTTGAAACGATGAAAGAGATGACGGAGCGAGCTATTTGTGGCTGTACCTATTAATTACAAATAGCTGTCCTTTTCACTCTTACGCTTTAGATATTTCCTATCGCACTTGTAGCGCCTGTTTAGTTAAACAATGTTATTAAATATGTATGTATTGTGTCGCGGCACAATTATGTTGTGCATGAAGTATGGAGGTGACGTATCTTTCTTAAATAATCATTGGTAGTTCTGCAACGTCTTTTTGGTACCACCGCCTTACCTATTCCTGTCGTAATAACGTCGGTGTTTGTAGCTGCTGTGTTACGGCTAGAAAGGTAGCTGGTAAACTTATTCATGTCGAATTAAGTCCATGCCACACGTGTAGCAACTCACCATTAATATCTTTGGTGTCTATAGGCGTTAGTTGTCTCTTTCCATCAGGAGTAACCAGGTTGGTTGCTATCCGATTATATAAAAAAAACTGCAAGGGTTTGTTTATGTCATAAAAGATATTAGAATTTTTTCTTTTTTAGGTTTAATTGTATTTTTTTCTTCACACAACAGGCAAAATAAATTCATCCAATCGGTTTCTCTAGTTACAGCATCTTTAGGGATGTTTTGCTCAGTTATAATGTTTTACACTATTGTCACTAGTTACAAATTATATTTTGTACAAAAATAAAATACAAATATTACTATGACGCAATGTAAAACATCGCAATGACAATCTTCGTATTGCGATAATTTAGTTGCCGTAAAAGGAGGTGCAGTATCATATTATATATTTTATAATTATATATTTTCTTCAAAATAAGGAAAATATTTGCGTAAATGAGCTTCAAGTGATAAAAGATCTATGATAATCTAATGATAATTACATTTAGTTTCACAGATTGAAGTGAATGCGACCAAATTATAACGCTAAAAGCCTATTATTTTAAAAGAATTTAAACAGTCAAATGAGTCAATTGTAAAAACAAATGTTACCGAGTGAACCAAGAGTCAATTAAAGTTTTTACTTCACTGCGTTTTACCAGTTTAATGACTAGTGAAGGAAATCCCCCATCGCCGCATTTTGCTAACTTTCTTTTTATCCTCAAAAAAGCAATAACATTTTTGACTCGACCCAGGTATTGCACGTGAAAATTGTTAAAAATAAGAAAAACTGCACGAAAATAGATTTGGGTCCTAAGTCTGCATAAGTGGTACCATTGGTTGGTGGTTTTAGGCCCAAAAATAACTTGACTGTAGGTCCCATTTATCTCAATAAATTATTATAAGTCTGTAAAATACAGCATTGAGGATCACCATCCAAATGAGAACCAGATGGCAACTAGAATGGTGGCAAATCAGAGCAAGCATTTGGGTTTAATTCTCTTAGTTTTATCATAGCAAACAAGCAGAAGGCTACCCTGATGGAAATACAACTATCACTTATAAACACCTTAATATTATTATTGGTGTGCTGCTGCTGTATGTCAGAGTGGTAATGTATGTATCATTACATAGTATAAAACAAAGTCACTTTCTCTGTCCCTAACTCCCTTAAAAAATAGCCTATGTGCTATTCCAGGTCATCATCTACCTGTGTGCCTTTCATCCAAATCCGTTCAGTAGTTTTGACGAGATTAAGCAACAAACATCCATCCATAAATCCAAACTTTTGCATTTATAATATTAATATAGATAATCTTACCAATTGCCAATGCAGGAACTTTCTGAGCAGGATTAATAGCCCGGAACTCCTGTGTTAACTGTTTTTGCTCTTTTGCTATATCAATATTCTTTTCTACAAATGGGATATTTTTTATATGTAATGCCACGCGAACTCTCCATGAGCAAGATGAGGCCCAGAAGCCATACAGGATTGTTTGAGCCTATAAATAACTATAGGTTAAAGGATCTTTTTTTATGTCTAGGTGGTTTATCTAATAGTAAGAGACAATTACATTAGACATAATTTGTTGAATTTAGAAATGAGCCACTTTGATAGAAGAAAGATGCAGGAGTAGAGGGTTGTTGAAATCCTATAACCCCAAATAGTTTTTTGGCCGATATATAAAGTTTTTATTTACAGTTTAGGTGGGGGAAGGCTCTGCAGGTTTCTATTTTGGTCACTTAATGTACCTACTGCTAATTAAGGTAATATGTCAGGTAGGGTTCTAGTTCTAACCCCACAACACATTTATGTAACAAGTTGGGTAGGCTTAAGTTGAAAAATCTGTTTATTTAGTCGGACAGGGTCAACTACGTCCCTATAAATGTACTAAAGTTTAATTATAAAAAAAAAACTTTATACCTCTTATAAATATAAGCTGGCAGGCTGGTATCAGAAAAACTTCCAGAAGCCTCACATACCACTGCCTCTACTTATAACGGTACCTACTTCTTTAATAATACTTCCGTTTAGCACCTAAATTATGATATTATACCTAATTTATGACAACAAGCACAACAAAATTAGAATTATATTGAATTATTACTGTTCTAATTTGCCATGGCAAATCTCGATGTAGTTTAACAGTTTCGGCTTCTTAACACTTTTGAAACGGCTTTCTCTATTTGAAACTAAAGTTTAACTAAAAATTACTGTAAAAGTTGGTATTATATAGTGTAAGTAAACTAAAAAAGTAAGTTTTAAAATCTTACCGCCATTATATTATTTTGTTTATTTCTTCAAAGTAGTTCTTCGTAAGTACTTCGTAATATAACAAAATAGCATAAAACCACAACAATATTTACAATAAAATATGTACCATATAAGTTTAATTTCTTTTGCAAGTTTTACGAATTACGACTTAAATATCACTTATCAGTATCACTTTATTTATATTTTATTTATGGTTATCACTTATCAGCTGTTTGACGTGACCCACTTGACACATACGATCAACGATATTTTATATTTGGCAGTTGACAGTTTACTCTATACAATGGTTGTGTTCCTGACAACTGCTAACCTAAGATGCCTACTAAATTTACTTGTATACTGAGCATCTGACTTATCAGCCTGCACACACTTTCTATCTTTAACAGTCAAAACCTCTAGAAAAAGTGTTAAAATACCTTGAATTACAAAGTGAAATAGCCGCGTTGGATTATGTCTTAGTATATTAAATTTTTATTCTATAAAGTGTCCTGAGTCCTGGCAATATCTTAGTTTAGATGTTTTAAAATCTTACTAAGAATTTTGACTTTAGCAGTTAAACTGAACACACCCATTGAAATGACTTTGACATGGCAATGGGTGTGTTCTGTACGACAGCTAATCTCAGAAGTCTAAGTCAGATTAACAGAATTCTTAACTTAGATTTTTCCAGGACACTTACAAGGCGCCATTAAAAAATTACGACAGTTTTTTATAGTTTTCGACAGCTACTCAGAATGAAATGATAAACTCAGATGCTCAGAATACAATTTTAGTTACTCTGAGTTAAGTTTGTTAGACAGTGGCAGTTATTCAGAACACACCCATTAACATTTTATTTGTAACTAACCCCCCCGGTGCAATGTAGATATTGATATGGTGTCAGTATGAAGTGATTGTGATATACCTACATATTATGATATGCCGCCACAGCAGCCGGACACGCACAGCGGACACGGTACGGCACGACTTTTGTTCTGCCTCCGCATTTTATATCTCCAATATTTTTATCTTGCCGACGAAAAACCTGAGAATATCATTTTGATATATGTATGTACCTAATATTGTTGGAAATGGATAATATTTGAGTATGATGATCTATTTAGACGTCCAAGCGCGTATAATAAATTTCATAAGTGTATGTATGTTTGTATGTTTAGGTATATGTTTATGTCTTTTTTTAAATTTAAATCAGGTATATTCCTACTTAGAGAACAGGTCAAGTGTTATCAAAATCGGTTCAATAGTTTTTAAGTAATGGGTATAATTGACAAATATTGAAGTCGGTTTAATTTTTTTAACTAGGTAGGTACTATTATAATTATATATGTTGTAAAGGGCAATTTTAATCTATATTAAATATACAACGTACCCCACGTATTTAATTAGATATGTAATAATACTGTATTGTTACAAATAGCTTCGTAAATAAATCATTATTTTTTAGTATTATGCAATAGACAAAAATGGTTACTGTGGGTTATCCTTAGGAGATAGACTTCTAGTATCGCAGTCGTATTTGTAGATTTTTTAAAGATTTACAATTCCATAGTACGTTATTTTGATTTATCTCCTAAACTTTAGGCAGCGTTTGCAATGTAAGCGCACAAAATAGGTATATATCTTACGACAAATATTTGAAAACCTTGGCTTTGCTCTATTATAATATGCATATATTATACATATTATAAACATTCCTCGTAAAATATCGGTCTATTGATGAAATATGCATTTAATTCCGTTATTAGTTTAAAAGATCTAAGCGAACATACAGCGGAAGTGACTTTGTCAAGAGATACTTTGTAAAGATAAAGATAGGGATGCCCGATTCTTAATTTTTTCATTTCAATTTTTGAATTTCTACAATATTTTAGTACCTACCTACTTAAAAAATTGCGTCGAATGCAGTTACAAAAGTCAAAATTAAATCAAATTTTCAAAAGTTACAGCTTTCAAACATTAAAATGATGTTGAGGTAGGCAGAAGTAAAACCAGAGCACCCACGATTAGCCGAAGATACAGGTCCCACAATGTGATAGGTGGCTAGCCTAGCCTATAATATATGTATAAACTAAAAGAACAGATGATGCCCTAATAGGTGAAACCGGTTGGCTTTAAAACCAATCAATTATAATTGTGAAACAGTACAAGTGTTTTCCAAAATTAATCTATCAAATTATCTTCTGCTATTCCGCTAAACCGTTCGTCCGAATCACAGACCACATGAATACCAGCTATGATGGTCTTTGGCTTTTGAATAGCTAATAAGACAACGATGGCGATTATAAATCCCATGTACTAGCTGCGTGCTAGTAGGTATATATTTTAAAAACAACAAAGAAAAATAACGAAACGC
>DWBA01001586.1:0-10354 GCA_018236825.1 Apodemia zela
TAAATGAAAAGAAAGTGACAGCATGCTAATAAAGATTGTCCTAAGCTAAGACAAGGTTAGTGCAATTGGCCATAAGTAATATAGTAAGATACTGTCTTATCCGTGACAATATCCGTCGCCTTATCTATTTATTATACTTTGACGTCAGTGCTATGTCATAGAAAAAGAGTAAAAGCAAGTGAATGCTAAAACGTGTCACTATCACCCTGGCTACTAGGTGGTAAAAATCTACAATTTCCAAAATTTCCCCGGTTGATGCTAACTATTCTTGCCGCTATAATACCGTATAAGCCGAAGCTTAGGCTTAGCTTAGCTCGCACTGTATCTGTGATTATAACTTTGCTATTTGACCAGTTCATACATCCCATTTTATCGTTTCCTAGTCAAGTACTACATAATAAGATAACTAAATTATTTCTTCTATAAATCGCAAAATTTCAAAATTTCTTCACAAAAATATTTAATATAATTATGTGTATTAAAAAAAATACTCACTCAACAAATACTCTATCAAAATACTCCACAGCTCGCTGTAGATCTGACCTTACTAGCTGTATAACCCGTATTAAATGCTGCAGCCTCGATTCTTCCGTCTTGTCTTTACACTCATTATTGTCGAGGATATGAACAAACCAATCAGAAGCACCCTGTATCACTGCCTGACTAAGCACCTCTTGAATTGTTAACTTACTTCCGTCATCTTTGTCTCGTAACCAACCATAGAGACTAACTGGAAACAGTTCTATAGAATCTGGTTGATCCAACGAAGATAATTTGTAAAGGATTTTTAGAACCTCTCTGAGAGCTTTCATGACTGTTTTATCGCCAGCAGTTTTCTTTCTCAATTTTCTTATATGACTAAAACATGTTGGAAGTAATTTTTTCGCACCATCCCAAAATAATTTTACGTCTTCTTCATTAATAAGACCTGAAAAAGTTTATAAATATATTGACTATAATAACTTTAAAACCCACAAAGAAAAATTTCGACACGCTAGTATTCGAACCTGCGACCTCCCCTCAGGCCGGGTCCACTCTACTAACTAAGATAGTGTCGACAGGTACGAAGCGGTGAAATTCTTCTTTGCTTTGTGATCGATTCCGTCGATTGTACTGATTGCTAGATATACTTAGGTTTATACTAGTTAAATAACTCATTTAAGTTTTAGATATACTTAGGTTTATACTAGTTAAATAACTCATTTAAGTTTTTCAAGTTTCCCAAGCACTGGGGTAGTGGTAAAAACAAATACATATACAATTAATTATAATAATTTTATAAAAAAGTCAACGATCATAATCCCTATAAAACCATTTCATTTTCGCCAAGGTCGTAATTTAAGAACAAACTCGTAACATTCAAAGAATCTTAACATCAATATCGTAAAAAATTCGATATAGACACTAGTCGATCAAGACCAACGAGCGGGGGGTAAAACTGGTAGTCCTTTAAATCCGCAGTATAGTATTGTACGTCGATCAGGGCTTAAGATGCATTTCAAAAAGTGCCGACGATTGAAAGTAACCAATGTACGAGCTTACCCGACTGCAGCGGTTTCGTAATCTTGTCCAACAAGTTATTGAATAGTGTGAAACTGAGAGGATGGTCGGTTGTGACCGTGCAGAAGACCGCCCACTGCGCGAGGAGGTTGTCGGTCTGGCTGATGCCGCTCTGGGCCGCGTGCTGGGTTATTATCCCTTCTGCGGGTGCACTAAAGTTACCGCACCACCAGAATGGCGCCACCTTCAAAATAAAATATACCGTCAAAACTATATTCGAAGGTATAGGGAAAAGTGTAGCTAATAATGACTCACAGAACAAAAGACCGACACAAGTAACACTGTGCCAATGACAATGAGTCGTTAACACCAAAATATTGATTGATTGTCTAGCTTACGTAGGTGTTAACTTGCTAGGCTTAGATCATGAGGTTTCGAATTTTCCGGTCAGGTATCTTCACGCCCGTATCCTCGAAGAGGTAAGCAGATGTACAACTAGTGCACCCACGATTAGCCGAAGATACTCGGCCCCACAATGTGAAAGGTGGCTAGCCTATCGCCAACCGCAACGTAGATTTTATCAGTAAACTAAAAAAACCACAATGTTTTTTAGTTGCCCGACCCGGGAATAAAACCCGGGACCTCGTGTGGTCAACTCTGACACCGGACCACTAGACCACAGAAGACCATTTCGGGGTATATGGAGTGTGTTATATTTTTTACTATCTACGAGTATGTAACATTACTAAGCATATGACATTAATATTTTCCAGGGGTCACTAGAAGAATGGCTTAGATTGCTGAGACTCGAAGAATATGGACCAGCTCTGGTGGCGCAAGGGTACAGGACTGTTCATGACGTCACACAGTTGGCTTGGGAGGTAAATGTCTTCTTCTATCTATATAAAAATGTTTGTCTGTATGTCCTTATAGAATCGTAAACTATGCATTTGATCATGTGATGATCTGTAGTAAGCTTATGCATGTGGCATTAAGGCCTCGCGACGCGGATAGACTATCAATCTATCACTATCAGACAATAGAAACTATCAATAAGCGCCATCTCTTAGCAAATTTTAATATTAAAATACTAAGGGCCATTTTACACAATTAATTAATTATACTCAACGTAAGTGGTTTTAACACCAAAGGAGAGCTCTATTAATCTGTGGGACAGCTTCTGAGAGCATGTTAATCTATCTGTCCCGTTTAACACAAATGACAAGCGGTTATCGTTAAGGTTATTAATTAAAGTGATAGATTTTTTTATGAATTTGGATATCTGCCTACCTCGCAAATAAAGCAGCGTAATAATATTATTTTTTAAATAATTTACAGGATTTAGAAGATATGGGCATTGTTCGTCTAGGACACCAGAAAAAAATACTATTAGCTATCAAGAGAGTTAAAGACATTAGAGCCGGCAAACGAAGCATCAGTAGCCAGGGTTCCCTGGACTTCACCAGGCTACAGCCGGGGCAGGTCAGTGCTACACACACACTTTCACCCTTTACCGTCTTTGTAGTGATGTTCTAGAATTAGCCTATAGATTCAGAAATGAAAATGGACTTGACCAATTCGACCCTAATACTGGGAACTTATAAATTGAAACACCTTCAACCCCAAAATAAGTAATAAAATAACCAATATACTACCCGTGACTTCGTTTGCGTTCAGTTTTCTTTACTTTTCTTAGAAAAAATTAACCATCGTCTTGTTTTTCGAGCGCATCTTAAATTACCAGTATATGTAGAGCTTCCTTTTTATGCGCAGCTTAGCGTAAGAAAGCTCAACCAAAATCTGTTTATAGACAAAATCTCATCTAACTTAAAGACTGGATAATTAGTAAAATGTTTTCCAGTCTTTAAGTTAGATGAGGAAAAACACAAATGTAAAAGTATTTTTATTTTAGACATGAAGTTTAAAACCAGTTTAAATAATTTCGCAAAATATTTTTTATGAAGTGTGTAAAGTGCCTAAAACGACATTTTTAGCACATAGTCCGAAATATAAGGGCAATAACTTCAAGTTAGTCGTTCACCTTTGTAAATGGGTAGTTGATTTACAACTAGAACTCTATCCGAATTTTCACACAAATATGTAGTAGTTTTGTTAGGTTGCGTTTAGCTCTGATACCGCAAATTATAAGTGACACTGCAATTAGGTATCCTTCATTCCAGTGGCACTTTTAATTTTCAGTACTTTAAAAGATCGCGCCGTAAGCAACATGGAATTACAATAAAGGAGTATCTAATTTTTGGGTTGAATCAATTTATCTTCCAGTAGTAAGGTGTACCGTGTAACGCAATCGACGCCTGAACTATCCAATAGACTCTATTATGATGTATATGATCCAATAGACTATATATGAATAGAGTAACGAATTATTACTCAAATTATGAGTATACCACTGATATTTATTTATTATATAATAGTATTGCACTAGTAGCAATGTGAACAAACTGAGCGCAATAGCAACTCGCAGTAAGATCTTTGATTCGAAATATGTCAATACGCACATATTTTGCGATTACGTTACAACTTACTAATATAAGTACCCGGTAATATGTAAAATTTAATGGCCTGTTTAAATATATATCATAATTCTTGCAAGAGTTGTTTTTTGGTAGTATTATATTTTTGGGAAGTTTGTTAACAAATGTTTGGTACTTGTCCTGTGAAATTGATTACAAAATTCGAAAAGCTTATGGCTGGTAACTGTTGTGTTCCAGTTTGGAGAGTGAGGTAGCCGATAAACTTATTCTCGACGTATTATATTTCTCTAATGATAGTTGATTCCTGCAACGGGTCTTTAGCATTTTTACTGCCTATATTTCTCTTTCAAATCTTCTAGTGTTATGTTATAAACAATTACAACAAACATGCAATGTTTACGAAACTACAGTCTTTATTTTTACAATTATTTTAATATTTACTAGCAATCTTCAGCTACTATGTGACCCCCGGTATTTTAAGAAAGAAAATAATTTTAATAAAGAAGTTAAACCCACGGACCCATCAAAAGGCTCAAATTAATAAAAAAGGTGGCTCAGATGATACCAAACTTATTAAATTAACTATAAAAACCTATATTATCAAATAGATTTATATACCATTAAAAGGCCAATAAATTTTACAAAATCCTGCGATGTTATTGAACACAAGTCCATTTTCATACTTAAGTTCTTTTAATTAACAATAGCAAGCAATTAGATTTTTATTTCTATAGACGATAAAAAAACATTTTTTTCTAAGCATCACTTCAAAACAAACTATTTATTGTTTATTTATAGTCATCCATGATTCCATTTCATTCACAACTCATTTTTTTAATAATTTGCTATCAACTAAATTTCCACTAATAAAAGTTGCCTTATTATACGTATTTCTGTTTTAATTATAATAACATTATAACTAATATCTCTTACTAACAACGCAAATATAAGAGCGTTTTAGTAATTTTTTTAATATGATATTTGATGTTCGTCAGGCCAAAATTGGCTTTTTTATTTGCTCCACATCTAAAAAGCCTAATGTAGTTTTTTTGCGAAGCCAATTTTTGTGGACACGCTATGGGAAAATATAGTCCATAAGGACGTTATTGGCTTATTTCGATACTTAATTGATGTGTATTTCTGAAAGTTTTCCCATATAATGTGTTTTTATCATCAGCTTTGACGTTTAGAAGTCTTATTTCCCGTCGCCATCACTGTCGTTGTCAGATTGAAAACATCTTTGGGACTTCACTGCGTAATGTAACGAAATGAAAAAAAATACTTGGATTAAACACTGATTTTTTTGCATTAAATACTAAACCCTCTTATTATAAAAAAAAATGATAGGTGTCAAGGGACACCCGGATGGAACGAAGTTCCTTTCGATTAATTCGAGAGCGAGAGAGAGACAGACAGAGAAACGTGCGACGCCGCACAGCTTACAATAGCCTACTATAGCAAAAAGTGTCGTGACAACTTTTCGTAAGAATTTTTTCCGCCTAGCCCCCTTTCACAACTCGCGATAAGGAACTTCGTTCCAAAAAAAGAAAACAAAGCTAGGAATATTCTGGCCAAAAAGTTTTGGACAACGCGCTTTGTACCTATGTGTTGTAGGTACATAAATATAAAGTAAAAAAATCGTGATCAGTATCTTATTTTAAGACAAGAATAGTTGAACGCGTTGAACAATTTGATAATTATGGCTCAAAATCGCAAAATAAAATTTGCTGTTACAAAGAAACTAGGTAATCTTTTCGCGTTTTGTTTTTAGAATACCTAGTTACAATGAAATTATTATTAAATATAAAATTCATTCTTACCTTGGAATTTTTTCGTAAGCTATATTATACAGGCGTATAATATAGCTAATATTATATATAGAAAAATTAGGGATCCGTTATATGTAGACAAAGCCACGGACGTACGTTAGTATCTATTTAATAATATCTCATTAATTACTTAAATTCAAAGTATCGCGTTCAAATGCTATGCAAATCCTTTCAAAAATCATTTTGTAATACGCCGCTGTACCTATATAAAATGGATATACAGAGTACCATTACAAAATTCGACAGTGTACCTACCTTTAGAAAATGCGTTACTAGTCGCAAAGATGTGTTCACTCGTCAACCGCTGCATCCACCTCATATATCACTAGACCGAAGCAGCATGTGAATGTTTTGTTTTTCTTTTCTTTTCCAAACACAAACCGCACTTGGACATAGATGGATTTATATCCGAGGGAGCATTACCAGCATTGGGAGAGACACGCGAGGAGTTACCATAAACCCCCCGATCTAAAGTTCGATGCCCTACCAACGCCCCTATGTGGCACAGACTTGGTCCCTATTCAGGTATGACACTTCCTCAGCCACCAATTGACTTTTTGACCTCAATGCACCCAGGCACCGGCTTTTATGTGCACCAGTTTATACGTTTTGAATTTTTGATGTGTGATCCTACGTGTGTAAACTAGCTCTTATGTGTGATATTTAGTTTTTCTTCTGGAATTGAATGGCAAAGATGCCTGCACGGTAGATTTTAGATTGTAAGATTAATTAATCAATTTAACATACACATTGGCATGAATTATCAAATAATACTTTAAAAAGAGACAAATATTATATTAATTACCTATATTTGATAACAATATTAATGTATAAAATTATTACATTTAAGTATTGTATAGCATGGTAAAATTTCTAACAAATTTTTAAAGCTAACGTATTTTGAAAATGTATGTAATTTATATTTTTATTTGAATGTTGGCTAAAAATGACAATGAGTAACATTACAGATACGTCACCCGCGAGGCAAATCTTTAGAAAGTTTAGAAGATCCAAATGAAAGAACATCACACACGACATTTTCCCCCGACACGGGATTTTATTACGGCGGGCAGTGGAGACGTTCGTATGATGACGGTGACATTACCCCAACTAATGACAGCTCATACGAAGGTGGCGGAACCCTCCCTCGGCCTAGGGGTTTGGTCCGGCCGCGACCAGTCGCAAAGATCCAAGCTACACCAGCGTATAGAGATAAATCGCCGGATTATACTTACGACGAAATTGCTTACTCGGCAAGATTGCAACGTGTAGCATATGGAGCCAGTCCTCACGTCGCCAGAAAGCCACCTCCTGACCCACCTAAAAGACAGGTTAGTACGTCGTTGACATAATTGATTAGCTTTCACGTTCTACCCGGTATTTATAGGGGTTGTTTAGTCTTTCCATCGAGAGAGCTATATGCTTCTTTGCTATCCTTTAGTATTTAAAGAAAATTCTATAATAATTCGTCCGTTTACAAACGGTGTCGTCAGCACAGACTAGGTATTAGTTACTCCAGATTACAAAGATAAATACGTTTTATAAAATGACTCACACCGAATGTAAAATGTCGTCATTATATAATATGCATGACATTTACCGCCGCCGTTAACAAATTGCCGGGGCATATTGTTTAAATTACTTGTCAATGTCAATGGGTGGGCTATTTAGAACTAGAACCATATCCCGGCTTCATACATAAAAAAGAAGTAGCTTTGTTAGGTTGCCTTTAGGACCCACACCTGGAAATAGAGCGCCGTCCAACGGGGCTGACATCGTCGCAGCTTATGCCATCACCAATTTGCCTTCGGCAATTTGTGTTGCACGTTAACGTTTATTACGTACGTACGAATTATAGAATTTGCCTGCGACATCTATATATAAATCTGTTTCTGTTTATATTTTAAGGAAATACAAATGTTAATTTAAGTAAGGATGTACTCGTAGTATCGGGTGGACCTTACCTTAGATGGAATTACAACTTGTGATCACAAATCAATTTTTTTTCTACTCAATTTTTTTCTCAGAGATATAGTTTTGTTGTTTTATTCTAGGTACATGTCTCGCATCACTATCCCTTGACTCATCAAGTCTCGGATTTTCATCACCGTCTTTAGCTACTGCTCTTTTGTTTATGTTAATTATGCAGCGCTAGTTGAGAAATATTTAAGGTTATTTATTAGCTCAATGTGCTAGCCAGACAATATTTTTCAAATTGACCAAGAACATATTCCTGTATTTTTTTAAGAAATTCCACCCCCTAAATAAATCTCGAACAAAGGTAACATAATTGTAGGTATGTAATCCATATAAATTAATACGTGAACCGAAAATTTTGTGATTCCTTTTTGAAAGAATTGTACGCACAGAGTAGTTTAAAATTGATGTACGTAACGTTTTTATCGATAAAAAGTGCAGTAAGACAAAATTTATATAAAATTACATGGTCAAGTTTCGACCACTAGGCGATCACAAGCATTAATGTTTATGAAAACATGTAATAGTACTGGACTCAACAGAGACAAGTGTGCTCCACATGAAACTACACAATTCTCCTCAAACCAGAACATTCAAATTTTCGTAATGTAAGTAAGACTGCATCGGTACGAGTAATAGAAAGCGTAGTTGAAATACTGTTTGTTTACAGTATTGCCCTATTATTGCGTAGTCTTCTTCTTCTCTTCATGTATCCTGTATTTATTTCTGACAATTAGGGCAAACCTGTCGGATGTTTCTTTTTCTTGACATCGTTGGCTTTCTCAATGACGTAATGTTAACCTACTTCGCTGTTTAAATAAAAAAAATGCTAAACAAGAACCAGCTGTATTATACAAACAATTCTGACCTTTTAAGTGCGTTTTCGTCTTACTTGTAAATATATTTATTGCCTAAAGAAAACTTTCAAACTTGGCAGCAAACACAGTCAAATTTAACGCCGGTTATTTGAAATGTCTAGAGAAGTAGGAGAAAGTGAAACTAGGACCTAGACGGCTTACGAATAACTTATATTGCGAGTAACACTTATAAATTGCTTATGTATATTTGCCGTTTCTATGGCTATGTGGGCATAGAAAAGGCAAATATATTAGTTAATGAGTCCAGTCAAAAGCAATTTTGTTATCTTGACATATTATAAAACTGTATGTTCGCTTAAATCTTTTAAACTACGCGAAGGATGCGGTTTTCATCGATAGACAGAAACCAGACACCCCGTGTTGGTTCGGGCTCCTTTGAAGAATATACCAACTGCCGTTCTGCCAGGCATGTCGTAAAAGGCGACTAATTGGCTATGTGAGCCACTACCATCGTGGCTACTAGGTGGTAGAGTTTGGCATTATCTCGCCTGGTACCACCGCCTTACCTATTCCTGCCATAATAGCGTTGGTGCTTGTCACTGTCGTGTTCCGGTTTGTAGGGTGAGGTAGCCGGTAAATTTATGCATGTGGCATTAAGACCTCGCCACAAGATAGCAATGCACAATTAACGTCTTTGGTGTCTACAGGCGATCTTTCCATCAGGAGACCCATCTGCTTGTTTGCTATCTTATGATATAAAAAAAAAAGACAGAGTTATTTAAGAAGAATGTCTATATGTATAATATTTACATAATTCGTGTGAAGCCGGGGCGGGACGCTAGTAATGTATAAATGCAATAATTATAATCTAAAACACGAATGTTTGTTTTGTATTGCACATTGATATAGCAACCATTGTTGCAAGTCCCAAGTTTTACTAAGAATTTTACCCATCCTCCCTCAAAAGAGAATTTTCTCATCAAAATTATTGCGGCTATACATTGACTTCGAAGACTTAAAAACCACTTCAATAAACACTTGGTAAAGTTAATTATTGATTTAAATACCAGGGTAGTAAGTTACCTGGGTAATGGAAACAAATCATACTAATATTACTAAACTAGCATGAAACTTATTAACGCTGTAACGGCTGGACGGATTTGAATGAAATTAGACATGCAGATAGTCTATGTATAGGCTTAACACATGTTATGAACTGAATATGAATATCTTGGAAATTGTTGTTACCAAGCAGTGATTTTTTTCGAGATGAGAATAGTCGCTGTCTTGATGGGCTACAACAGGGACGCCGGCTAGTTTATCTAGGCTTGGCGGACAGAAAGCTGCATCCTGTGAGACCGTACCAAGGCTAGGTATAAGGCGGAGTTTATACTAATTGTGGATGGAAGACTAATTATGTATTAGCATTGCGCTCCACTTTAGGCGAGAACTGAAAACGAGGTGTTCGGCGCTGAGACCGGCGGCGAGTGGCGATGATGTAGTGTTGTGTGAGTCCCCGTCTTTCACAGAGACCGCTGTGAGAGACGCGGAACCACGGGCACGGACGCCCCGGGCAAGAATATTGTGGCGTCCACTTAGGGAAATCCAAATAGGGATCATTTATGGAACGAAGTTTCTTATCGCGCGTTACGAAACGGGGCTAGGCGGAAAAAAATAAGACCAAAAGTTGTAACGACACTTTTTGCTATAGTTGTAAGCCGTGCGGCGTGCGCGT
>DWBA01001587.1:0-10354 GCA_018236825.1 Apodemia zela
ATTTGTGTAATGTAGAGGTGCTAATAGGACACTCCACTTTATGTTTTTTGGAATAATTTTTCTATGTTACTTATTCATAAACTTAAAGTTAACTATATATATATACTGATGAAAAAATATACCCCTTTGTATTCTTAACACTATTAAAGACTTATTGATTGATGATCTGATTCGCAAATAAAGTTTGGTCTATGATATCACAATCAAAAAGAAAACGTGTAATACCCTTATTATACTATATGTTTTGCTGTGATGTAAAAAATAGCAAGTATTTAGAGCAACTCAACTGATCAAATCGCTGTAAGGTATTTTTATTTCTTATTATTTAGGTAAATCTTTAGGTATTACTCATACATTTTAACAAAAAACATTGCATATAAATAAAAAACAAAAAATATAGGATTATGTCTACTTAATTTGAACCAAATACATGTTATTAAAAATCAGGTCAATCCCATATCAAAAAATGGCGGAATATACCAATCTCAATGCTCACATAACAGGATATTAACTACAAGGACTCAACACCATAGATTATAAACCACAAATAGGACAAATACCAATCCCAAAAAGTGCACAGAGGAAAGTTTTCCCAAAAGGATCTTATCAAGCAAAGGTTATCATACAGCTAAAAATAAAATAAGAGCTTTCGAATCAATACTTACTTTCCATATAAATTCACCGCTAGACGAGTTAGTGGACTGCGAGTCACTATCGCTATCCCAATCTTTCAGTATATCGGCGGAGGGGTCAGGTTTGCTGTCTTGCTCGCACTCGGGTGAAGTCGGATCGGTAGGCGAGTCTTGAAATGATGTGGTCATCATCTCTGTACCTGGGCCTACAACATCAACACTTTTTCT
The DNA here is from genome assembly GCA_018236825.1 of Apodemia zela. NCBI lineage: Eukaryota > Metazoa > Arthropoda > Insecta > Lepidoptera > Riodinidae > Apodemia > Apodemia zela. The sequence goes on from DWBA01001587.1 coordinate 861, forward strand.
AAATTCTTATTAAATGCATGTATAAAATTACAAGCACATACATTCCAATCATGCCATATAATTACCGGTTATACTATAAGAAATTAAAGCTAATACGCCTTTAAAATTAAAGTGTATTAGCTTTCATTTCTTATAGTATTATAGACACCAAAGATGTTAATATTAATGCTATTGCAGCAGGAGTAGGTAAGGCGGTGGTTCCAAATACCCGTGGCGAGATGTTGCGGAACTCTCCCAGCTAGTCACGATGGTGGTATAGCATAGCCATTTGGTCGCCTTTTACGAACTGCCTAAAAAAAGGTAGTTTGTCTATTCTTCAAAGGAGCCTGGACCAACACGATTTACACGATTTTAGGTTTTAGATAAAAAGTTTAAGTTTAGTGAATGGAATCTGTCAGGTGTCTAATATTCGTAGTAAGGGCTGTTTTATTCGCAATTTATTTAAATGAATCCAAATAGTAAATTGTTTTAGTGTTATCAAGTATTACATATAGCTTACCAGTGAATCGTATATCACTCAGCAGTGGAAAATAAACATCAAGCTCACAAAACTTTTTTTCATTCTGTAAGAAGTCTTCCGTAACTGATGTCATTTTGCCCTCCTCAGAGTTAGTAGCTTTAACACTTTCCACATTGGACTCGTTGCTATTTTCACAAACTGTATCTTCTAAGCTTTTGAGAGACTCAAATCCTTCAACGGGGACATCTGTTGTACTTTCCGATTGTGTTTGTTCTTGTTTACTAAAATCGCTAGCTACTTCGTTGTCATCGACATTACTTTCAACTAATTCTTCAAAAGTAACATTCAAAAAGTTAACTGTGGCGTACATTTCATTTCCGCCATTGCATACAGCGTTGATTTCTTTTGGAGATATATCATTTTGTAATATATTTGAATTAGTTTCATGTACATTTAACGGACTATCCACTTGTTTAGTAAGTTCTTGTGAATTTTCAGATGTTGTATCAGGTACTGGTGAATTAGATTGTGGACATTCTCGTACTGGAGATTTCACATCATCACGTGGCTTTTCCTCGGAAACATCATTTAACCGCTCAGATTTTGTGCTATCACTACCCCATGATATTCTGCCCGGTCGAAATGAAGTGCCATGGGAATCGAAGGTTTCGTACATTTCATTGCGACCCGTTTTGGTGTGAGAATCGAAAGTTTTATTTGGAGTTGTTTTGGACGCAACTAATGGACTCTCAGTGATTATAATTGAATGAGGTTGGTCTGTTTCTTCTTCGAGGTCAATATCGGATACATAGATATTTATTGGTTGACTGTTATCTAAACTATGAGATTCTACTAAATTCGTAAAATTAGAACTAAAACCTACACATTCTGAATTAATACTTTCTAAATTATCTTCATATTTACTCAGATCAAAATTAACATTAAGCGGCTGTGTCCTGGTATCATCACTTGAAAGTCTTTCATTTTTTAAGAAAAGAGAGCTTGCGTTAATGAGAGATGAGAGATCCTGCGGGCAATTTTTAGCAGAGTTTTCAAACTGCTGAAAATCAGAACTAACTCCACTTTCGGCGCTTTGACTAGATTTTTCTTTAGAGTTTTGTGGTTTCGACACTGCAGAATATTCAAAATCCGAATATGTTGGCGACTTTTCCGAATCATCTTTATTGCTATTTTTACTTAGAGTTTTACTTTCCCCTTCTAATAAGATCTCACTATTGACACATCCAAAGCTGTTTGATGAAATATCTTGAGGTCTTATTTCAGCAGATTGAAAGAACGCTTGAAAGTTTGTTATACTATCAGGATTACTGGATAAATTTTCAGTATTTATCTGGGGTAAGTTAAAAGGCACAGATTCTGTTTTATCGTCATCGGGAGTCACTATTGAAAATGGCGTACTTGTTACTGAATTAGCCATATTCCTAAAATGTCTATTAAGACTTTCATTTGATTCAAGGGGCGCATCATCTTCGATAAAATCGATTTTAAATTCTTCTGACTTATCTTTTAAACAAGTTAGTTCAACACTATCCATCTTTTTTAACGAAGGTTCTGACGTCAGCTTAGGGCTTCCAAGAACATCATCTTTCTTATTATCTATACATTTATCTGTATCTTCGATATTTTTAGGCGGGGTAAAATTTAAATCGTTGGGTATAGGAGATCTTCTGACTAATTCAGGTGGAGGCAATTTCCATGTTTCATCCATAGCTGATGCCATTTCCGTCGTACAGTTTGAATACGTAGGTACACCTGACATGAGTGTTTCATAAGCTAAATCTTTAGTTTGCGTATTCTTCGTAGAATCATTAACATCTGATTTCGTAATGACAGAAGGCGTAGTACCAGCTGCATCTGTCTTAGCTTTAGTGTATGTATAATTATCGTTGGCGGTAATAGAATCCGGTGAAAATGTTTCACAGGCTTCTGATTTACTGTCATGTACTATATACGTAGAACAATGGCTAAGTTCCTTATCGTCTTCGTTATGTGTAAGAGTATTCTCACTTTCGCTTTTATCCTTATCTGGCTCTTGTTCAAAATCCAGTGGCAAATCAGGATCCATGGCAAGATCTTCAAAGTTTTCTTCACAATTATATAGAGTATCATTTGAACACCACGAATCTATGCTTGTCGCCTTCGACAAGCACTGGGTTTCAGACGGCTTCGAGAGTTTCGCATCGGTGGGTACAGTAGTCTTCGATAACGTCGATACACCGCCTGCAATTTCTGAATCTGGTACCGACGTGTCCGTTGTAGGACTTAGAAGAAACGGTGACACTTGGGAAAGTCTTTCACAGGCAGATTCTTTTTCATCATCATTTTTGGTATACGTTTTATCGTCGATCGGTGATTGTTCATCTTGTTTCTTTTTTAGTGGACTGGCGTTCAAGCTGTCGGCGCTCATCGTAATTCTGAAATAAAATTATTAACGTTTTTAATAAACGTAAGTACTATTTAAATTAAAATAAAGCATGGCTTAAGATGAAAATACCGAAATAATGCACATGCACTTTTATTTTACTTAACATATTATTACACACACAGTTAGTTAATTTTATCAACCGGTTTCGCTTTTTAAAGTATCTTCAGGATAATAAATATTTATTATCCTGAAAATGCTTTAAAAAGCGAAAATATAATAAATAGTTATTATCCTGAAAATGCTTTAAAAAGCGAAACCGGTTGATAAAATTAACTAACTGTGTATATGTTAAGTGAAATAAAAGTACAAGTGCACTATTACTTATATGTTTAACAGGAATAAAGCTTGTTTTATCCGGGCATCGAGCTTATCCTCCAGTATATTCACGTAAGACTCAATAGAGTTTACTGCTCTATCTTGTATAAATTCTTATTTAACTGCAACCAACAAATTATCGCTTTAATGAATAAAAAACAGTTTTTCTTACTCTTTGCTGCTATTGATTTCTTTCTGCACTGTGTAAGTGTGGTTGACGGAGAGCTCTTTAGAAGGTAAGGTGTATGTAGAATGCTCGTGGGAATGTTGTGGCCCGCTCTGAATGCCCGTAGGAAGGTCTGTCACATCGTCCATTGAATTGTTGCATGGCTCAGGGTAGCTTTCCGAAGATTCCGTACGGGTTGAATAGTTCCCTGTAAAAAGATATCTGTACAGGACCTTGTTAACTTGTACACTATTAGATTGATAAATTATATACGTTTTGGAATTGCCAATTCTCCTTCTTAATCCATATTAATTAGTTTAAACATGATGGTAAAAGGCCTTGTGAGCACATGCAACTATTTTAAGAGCTGTATGTGAACAGTCTTTTTTTACTAATAATTAAAATATGCAGTATGTGACAGTTTCACCGTACATGCTCCAGAAATATGAATGATAAATGATTATGGTAATGAGACGAGGTGAAGCCATTAGGTCCTCATACTAAATACTTAGGAGTAGTCGTAAGACACTTGTTCACTTTATGTCAATAAATTTCAATGTGTATTTGTCCGGCACGAAGGACCATTTAATAATGTACGGGTAGCTTTCCGAAGATTCCGTACGGGTTGAATAGTTCCCTGTAAAAATATATCTGTACCGGTTCTTGTTAACTAGTACACTATTAGATTGATAAATGATGAACAGGTTTTGGGATTCCCACTTTATACCATTTATTTTTTTATTATTATTTTTATTTAATTCTTTATTGTACACAGGTATCACTTAAACTAAAACAATGAATGAAAATGAGTACAATGGGCGAGCTAATCTCTAGTAATTTAGTTTAATGATACAAGGCCTTGTGAAAACGCGCAGCTATCTTAAGAGCTGTACGCGAAGTGTCTTATTTTATTGATTAAAATAATAATGAACAATGCATTTCGTGTAAAATGATGAATCGCAGTCGGTGTAGTAGGCGGCGAGCTTGTGGCGTGTCTACTCGGTGATGATACTGAGCGCATCGTACGTTTGTGTGCGTGTGGCGGGGACTCACAGAGGTCGTCGGTGTGGTAAGCGGCGAGCTGGTGGCGAGTCTCCTCGGCGATGGGGCTGAGCGCGCCGTACGCCACCACCAGTTCCGGCGGCGGCGGCTCGCACCAGCCCGCGTCCGCCGGGGAGATGCCCGACACCTGCACCAACCACACACTACACTTACTTCTACACAAATAATCTACGATCAATATATCGATACAAAAAATATATTTATTAATTACACTTGATTTAGATTTTTGTTAGCTGAGGGATAATTTGGTAAAACTATTGACGCCCATAAGCTAGAGGCAGAGTCTTAGGAAGCAGGGTGCCGGGTAAAGTCAAGGGAACGGCACCTTGCAGCAAATGACGGGGAATATTTTTCCCGAAATAATCAGAAATAAATTGGGTGAAAACTGAATTAAATTAAGTAATAGATGTTTCTCCACTAAAATTTTCTTATTTTTGTATAAATTTAAAACATTCAGCTGTTCTTTAGCCAGACAGTCAGACAGCAAAAACGCCAAAATCGTATCAAATAATATATAGACGTCCTCATAGATAAAGCTAAAATCCAAATATAGATAGATAAATCGAATTATTTACCTGCGCTAGTGGGAGTTTTAGTTCCAGTTCATTCCGTAATTCCTTCATGCGATCTTCGTCAATAGCCACATTCTCCCTGGTACCCTCAATGTGTCCATTTCCAGCTAAATATGACTCTACAATGTCATCTCTGTATTGCGCTAGCATCTCATCATCCGGTCTTAGTATTTCATCCAATGGCCCACAATATTCTAAATTCATATTGTTTTCATTCTCTGCCATTGCTAGTTTGGTAGTCATTTGGAGTTCTATCTGATTTAAATCTATTACCCCTTCCACATCGGGTAAAGTATTCATAGGATTGATATCTATATCAATCAAATATTTTTGTTGTGACGTAGTCGCGAGAAAATTTCCTGGTGAATTTGGCGGCGTAGACGGCGATACGTGCTTTTCAGTTGACAACTGCTCGTCTGTATCAGTAAAAGTAATGTTTTCCGTAACAACAGCAGGCTTTACTTCGCTTATGTTTTGAATGTCATCAAAATGCATTTCATCAGGAATAATATCAGGAACTTCATTGAGGAAGTTGCCATCTCGCAGGGGTGATGGAGTTTCCAAATTCATCTCGCTAAAATTTGATGAAAAAGCTAATAATTCTTCTTTTGGCAAATCAATTATTTCTGATATTGTTTTTATGCTTTTGAGAGATTCGAAAGTGCAATTTTCAAAGGGACCTAAAACAACTGAACTGTTTTCATCATACGTATCAGTTTGATGACTTTTCGTTGGTGACTCGCATGGACTGTAGTTATCTAGTTTTTGTTCTTCTTTAATCAATGTCTCTCCTAATTGGCAAACAGGTCCTTTGAGAGAATTTAATAATATTTCGTTATCTTCAGCTTCAAGTGTACTATCTTTTTCTTCGTTGTTTTTCGGTGTACTAGTCAGAACCTCATTATCTTTAAAATCCATTGTCTGACTACTCAAAACTTTTTCTGCATGCAAAAACTCATCGGTTTCTCTTGAAATACTAGGCAAATCTAAGTATATGGTAGAATCATAATTAGAAGCACTAAAATTTTCTACAGCACCTGATGTTTTAGGGCACGTTGTGAGATCTTTAACACAAATATCATAAATGTCTTTTGTTATTCCATTATGTATATCCATATAATCAATACTATTACAAGAAGGTTCATTTACAGCTATATTTAAATCTTCGTTATTACTATCAGATCTACACATATCACTAACTCTAACCGTTGAATCTTCAATATCACATTCTTTGATTAGAGAATCAGGTAATAAAACTTGGCTAACATTTTGTACTTCTCCAGATTTCGAATTAGGTTCGGATATAATTTCCAAACTAATTCCAGTCAATCCGGTCTGATTGTTTTTATCACATAATTCGTCTGAATGTGGAGGTGTTAATAATATATTTTGTACTGTTTCAGGTGGCTCTTCCTGCGTTTCTGCTACTCTTGGACAATCTATATGTGGAGAATTAGAATTATTATATTTATTATCTGAAATATCGAATGTCTGAGTGTCGATTAAATTATCGGAGGTATTTAACGTAATATTTCGAGCAAGAGATTCATTATTTTTATCTTCTTGTTCTTTTTTATTTACAGGGCTCGAGTGGATGACAGCGTCAAAATTAGTAGGCGACCTGTTCTTAATTTCATCACTTTCATTTAAAATATTACTATCGAAGTTTTCAGTGTCAGTTTCATTGGTGATTACTTTCGAAATGTTATTTTTACTTGTATCGCCAGCCATGATATTTTCAATATTGTGAAAATCCATTACATTTCCTGATTCGTTTGGTTTAAAACTGCATTCATTGTTTAATAGATAGTAGCCGTTAACGCCGTTTGGTAATACATTTGATAACAGAATGTTTTCAGGTTTTGCTTTTTCAATTGTTTCATTAGAATCGTTATTTAATTGCAACTTATTTAATGTCGAATGACTTATAACATAAGTTTTATTAGCGTTGATGCCAATATCTAATGGTTTATCATGTACAATTGTGGAGACAGTATTAGTTATGTTAGGAGATGTTATGACTTGAAAAGAATCAGTATTTCTGAGATCACTTCGTACATCTGTATCATCTTTTTTCATCTTTTCTAATGGCAAATCATGAGTTATGATTATATCTGTGTTTGTAAAACTATTTCGTTTTATAATCGACAAATCAGTATTTTCCAGTCTCTCATTAATTATTAGATTTTCGGGAGAGCAATTTTCTGGAGGAAGTACAGACAAAGATAAGCTAGAGTTTATAAGAGCATTATTTGAATTAAGATTATCACTGTTTTGTCTAGTACTGTTTTTTTCTAAATCATTATGGCTTATTTGGCATACAGGTATTGCATTTTCACATTTCAAATCCATACTATTAATATCTACTGACTTAGTTTCTGCATTATCAGTTCTAGTTTCTACTAACTTATTCTCAAAAGGCGTTTCATGACTATTATCTTCAATTACATTCTGAAAGGTTTCACTTATACTAGGTGTGGCAGCCACACACAATTCTTTTAATTTAGGTACATTATTACATTTACTAACATCTAAGGTAATATCATTATGTTTTGGCAAATCCTTTTCCTGTTTATTTTCAATAAAATCTTGTTTAACATCCGTAGTGTCTTCTGCTTGACTAATCAAAACATCATCTTTAATTGGTGTTTCTGGCGTAATATTCTCAAGTGTTTGTTGGCTTATTGTATCGCTATGGCGTTCAAAAGAGTGACTTAAATTGCCGATAGTATCGCGATCGCCTTCATCGTCCTCACATGATTCTATTATTTCAGAGCTAGCATTAAATCTCATCTCAAGAATATTTTTAAAGTTTGATATACCGGGCGACTTTACCATGCAAGTTTGAATAGGGAAGTCTTTTTTACATTCCAAGCTTAAGTTATCTCTCGAAGGACTAGCTTGGTGACTTGATTCCGAACTAGATGTCTTTTCTGAATTTAAAATATTATCGAGATTTTTAATAACATCACTCACATCCTTAAAATAATTAGCATCGTCCTGGCTGTCCGCTATAATATCCTTGATCCATGCATCCATTGAGCTGTCTGATCGGTCCTGCTCTTTTTCTCTATCTTCAAAGCATACATTACCCTGATGACATTCGAGTGCAGCAGTTTCATTATGTGTGAGGTATATATTCCTTACATCTTCTAAAGATCCGTGCAAATTCGTTAAGCTGTCTGATTTGACTGGTAACGAGAGTGGATCTTTATCAGACATTATGCTGCTAGAACGCGAAACTGCTGTGTCCATATCAACGCTAAGGGAATCTTGAATTGTTTGTGCGTTATCAAAATCTTGGTCTGAGCCTGTGAAATGTGATGTCATGGAGGTTGACGGGGCATGAACTATAGCTACGTGTTCGTCTAGTTTTGGAATGGTATTTGGTTTGAGCCGTTGCCAGCGTTCTTCGAAGTCGCTGCTTCCATATCCATCGTCTTTTGAAGCATCACTGGCTCTCGTGTGTGCAATGAGGAGATGATTAATAAGGGCGTGAACTTGTGAGGCGGTCGGTCTGTTCTCTGGGCTTGTGTTCCAACAAAGTTGCATCACTTGGTATCTGTCAAGGAAAAATTAGCATACTTTATTTGTCTCTCAATGTTGAATGTAATTTATAAAAAAATTGCATACTTTATCTGTCTCTCAATGTTGAATGTAATTTATAAAAAAAAATTGCATACTTTATTTGTCTCTCAATATTGAATGTAATTTATATTATAGAAAATAAAGTAGGCGTTTTCTTCAAAACAAACCTTTTTTAATCAAAATTTGTATATGTTAAACTATAAAAATTAACATTTATTTCATTTTATTTAAGATTGAAAATAGTTAAAGTAAACAAAAGTTAATATTTTTGTGAAATTTCATTTAGCCTTTTTCATTTTTTTTTGAAAGGTGATTGAAACAACAATTTTACTATTCATTTTTTGTATTAGCTATTGTGTTTCGAGTAGCTATACTTAAAACAATGCGGTGTAGAATATAAAGGTTGAATGGTAAAAGATTGTACATATTGAAGTACTCGATAGGCAACAAATAGGCAGAAATACAAATATTTATGCTCATCACACAAATGCCTTTCCCTGTCGGGAATCGAACCCGAGCGTAGTCAGTCGATTGCGTAGTCAGGTTCGCTAATCACTCGACCAACGGGGCGGTCGAACTTATACTGTTTAACTACATAGTAACCTTTAACGAAATTAGTTTAGTCGTAAATTAGCTAAATCGCTGTTGTAAACAATGAACATGTATGTGCCGTGCGCGGGAGTAGTTACCAAACATTTTTATTGGATAATTAGGTTAAAATTGAAGTACCTATTATTACTATATATTCAGTATCAGAATCGAGTACAATCCTTCATTGTGTACAATATTTTACCACTCAACTTGTATACTTATATATATTATATTTATAATCTAGTGTACTATACTTACAATCTAGCGGCGTTCTGTGCTGCACATATGTGCAGC
>DWBA01001588.1:0-10353 GCA_018236825.1 Apodemia zela
TCGTGGTAGTGAAAATTGTGGAGTAAGTCGACGAAAAAACTGCCGTACGTTAACGATTCTCGCGAACGCTGCCTAAACGGTTGGACATGTATGGTTGACTTCTATAGAAAAGTTATAGAACTCCAAGCGAACGAAGTCGCGGGGAACTGCTAGTATTAAATAAACACGCAAACCCAGAAATAAAAACATCTGCTCATCACGCAAATGTTTGTCCCTGCTGGGAATCGAACCCGGGCCCCATTAATGCGTAGTCAGGTTCGCTAACCACTCGACCAACGGGGCGGTAACTAAAATAAACAATCAGAAATGTATTTTTAGGAAATATAGATTTCATAATGGTACAACATTTGGTTGTACCATTTTGAAAACTATATTAAAAAAAGGCTAGCCACCTATCACATTGTGGGACGAATTATCTTCGGCTAATCGTGGGTGCACTGGTTTTACCTCTGCCTACCTCTTTGGGTATACGGGCGGATACTTTCTTTTAACTCTCATTTGCCATTACTTACAATATTTTCTTTTCAGATGCGAACGACTGAGGCTGAACGAGGTAAGAAAAGAAAGATTACGACCGAAACCAACAAAAAAAATTAACAAATTTGGCACATCCCTAACATAGTGTTAAAATTACCTTAGAGTATGTATTACTATAGAGCGCTAGTGTTTGAATAAAAACTTCACGAATTTGCTTGATTACAATAAATACGTAATAAACATATGGTCGTAATTATGTACAAATTTCTCAACATTCTAGCATCAAATAGCCGGACAAAATGAAATAAAACGGAAATAAATATTATTCAACTTGATATAATATAGGAAATACCTCATAGATTGCATTATTAATTACTCGAAACGCATGCTGAAGTAGTTTAAATTACAGTTTAAATGTACGATTTGCGAAAATGATGTAAAATACAGTTTAAAATGTTTAAGTTAGCGTAAACAGTTATAGTTTTAAATATTAGGTAAATGGGATGTCTCATTATTTACAGTTGCATTAAAAATATAAAAATCGTACTTAAGTATTCCTTAATAATTTCTAAATAATTAGCTACAACAGATGTTAATTTCAAGTAACTAAAATAAAATGTAAACAGTACGCCAGATCTCTTGTGGAGACTCGTGAAAGGTCGAGGAAACTCGTGAAGTTGTCAATTCCTATTAATAATAACCGGATCTGACAACTTTACGAACTATGCTCACCAGACTTCTGGTTGCGTTTGAGAAATTTTGTCGTAAAAACCCAAATAACATTTTTGCTCGTCCTGAGAATCAAACATAGAACGTTTATACACCGAACACATTAACTGCTTTTAAATAATACAATAAAATAATAATTTTAATAAACTTATTGTATTATTTAAAAAAATGCATAGATATACAATATAGTTGAATATACAATAGTTGTATTCGATCCGATTTCGAAAGCAGCGTAATTTTAATAAGTACACGTTTTTATTTGGTCTATTACATATAATTTCACCACTAAGTTTAATATGTAAATCGATGATTTATTCACTAAATCAATGAAATCTAATATGTAATTCTTTGCAGCATGCGTAATATTTTGACCAATTATGAAGAGTTGACGCAGCCTTCATACTCGTGTTAATCTGTGTATAGTTGAACACACGCACTCTATAGTAAATAATGCTCTAGGGATTAGAACTATTTCAAGAATCTCTAACAGAAGAATCTAAACTGTTGCGCTTAAAATAATTATAATAAGAGTTATCAACTCGTAAATAAAATATAACCATCCTGCTCTTTTAAAGGCATAATCTTATAAAATGAACAGGACAACATTATTTCTTAAGTAATAGCTGTCATATTGTAAATACATATATGTACATTAAATCTTAACATTGTTATATATACAACGCAAATTGCATTTGATTTGGTTATGGCGTGATAAATGATTATCGAATTAAATGTAACATTTTAAATGAAAAATATGTTTTACATTTAAATTAAGAGTTATGTAAAAATGCAAATATAATGTTGAATCTCAAAAATATGAAATTGTGTTTTGGATTTAAATATATACCGTTATTGAGCAAATAAGGTGCACTTTTGCACTTTGCAAATCAAGTTTTATAAAAAAAAATTTTTTAAATAATGGTTTATATATAATGATAACGCAAGAAATCAATATAATTATGAATTTGATAAAAAAAGTCCCGTGTTTTCAAAATATGTCATTTTGTTAATTTAGTTTAAGATACAATTTTCTTTTCTAAAAATTTGATTAACATTGTTTTGATAATAAAATTATTACTTTTTTTACAGCATGATCACATTTGATTTGCATAAAACTTCATACACCATTATTATTCAATGCCTCTGAAACAAGCAAATAAATGTCATGATTTAAATTTAAAAGTCTACAAGAACCTCGAAAATGTTTCTATCTTTCTTTTAAATCTTGGTCTCGCTGGACTAATGTATGTATTCAGAAATTCTGCAAAAGGAAATGTATAAAACATTAGTTATTAGCGAGCTGACGAATATTTTCGTGTAGATAGAATACAAAACTCAATAATATAATGTAAATTAAATGCCATTGTAGACGGCTACTTGATTTTTTTAAGAATTTGCGTCTTGTTATTTTTTTTGAGAATTTCACTTAAGTCATTTTGTCTTCATCGACGGTATACATTTATATTCAAAATATAGATAATAACTAACATTAATATTTCATTCCTCTTAGTATAAAGCTTACAATCAAAATTTTATTTTGTAATTTAAATGTGATATTTTGTGTGTTGTAGAATTAGTAATCATATTCTACAAATAAATGAAGTTTACATTTACATTTATAATAGTAATTTTAATGTAAAATTTACTACGTTTCATTTAAGTCCGTTAAATGACATACATTATTAATAAAATATTTAATTTAGGTGCTTAATGAATTTTGCTAGCTTAGTTATATGCGTTATATCCTTAGACTCTCTAATTCGGGGCTTAATTTTTTTAACCAGAACAATAGATAAAAAAATTATATACCGGAATTGATTAAAACCCAATATTATATTAGTAGCATAAAATCACAATGAAATGTATTTCAAGAAATAAAACAAAATGGCGTAGTCATTTTCAAAAATAACGTCCTTTATTTTGACATTTTGACCACGCACTCGCTTGCTCACGCAGTGTGTAAGAGAGATAGCTATACAACCCGTATTATGGTGATACCTAAAAATATATAAATACATATTGTGAGTGACTGAGTGGCAAATGTTGACAGAATAAAATATATCTAAATGACTACATAGTCTCAATTGGCGTAAATTTCAAGGTAAAGTTTTTAGATTATCTTTTCCTTAAAGATTCCATGTATGTTTTAGGTATAGTTCCTTACAATGTATTCTCAAAACATTCAGTCTTGAGCGATTTTCATACTGAAAAGGTTCCAAATTGAAAATTTTTGCAGTTGTGTAACTGTCTCACATCAAATCTTTAAGTAGTTTAACCTAAAGATCTATAAATGGATGTGTTCAGATCAACTGCTAACCTAAGATGTCTAACAAACTTACTTAGACCTGTCTTATTGTAAGCATCCGAGCTCAGCCGGTTTCGGCCTGGACACACTTGTTATCTTTAACCTTCAAAACCTATCGAAGTGTCAGTATTATACAATGGCGCCTTGACTTACAAAGTAAAATGGTGGCATTGGAATATTTCTAAGTGTCTATAAAGTTCACTGGCAAAATCTTTGGTCAGATGTCTTACAATCTGACTTAGATTTCTAAGATCTGTAATTGTACTGAGCACACCCAATATTTTCATTTAACCTAGAATTTACAAAGTGCCGATGACAATATTAATTTAATTGTATACACGGCTTTCACTAGTCCATATAAAAAACTTCGTAATAATAAATTAATTGGTTTTACTTAATAAAAAATCAAATGGACTAATTATTCAACGACGAATATCAATATCATACAAAACTTCAAACACCCTTTGCGATATTTGTTTACTAACATTAAGTGCAGTTTCGTCACGCATGATTTGTTATCTTTTACGATACTGTTGTCTCATTTGGCGATTGTAAGTGGCTGAAATACAATTTCATTGTCTGGCCTGGTGAATTCTTTGATTGTTGGTGCATTAATTATACCGCATTTCGTTAAGAACAGATAATAAAAATTATGAAAACGAAAAAATGATCCTGTGCCATAAAATTATCGAATTTCTTGAGCTAATTCTTTAAGGAAGTCCCAAGATGGTCCCAAAATGATGTGTCAATTAAATGGATACCGTTTCCGGCACTCTGTATTCAGTATGTTCAGTTCTTTAGCGTGTGGGTTTAGTCTGTATCTTCTATCGCATTTATCTTGATAAGTAGTCCAAGGCACTGTTTGGATTAATCCCTGCCGCTGAATATCATCGGAAATCACGTCAAAATACAAAGTTTGATCTCCGCCGTGTTCAATCCACAATTGTGCAATTGTTGAGGCATTTTTTGCAATGCACTACTCTTCTGTGACAGCATCGAAGGAAATTATAAAAATATTCAATTTAGTGCACACTCATCCCTGAAAAACCGGCAACGCAATTGTATGAACTCTGGTTATGATTATTCATGGGCGATGGTGAGCACTCTGTCAGGTAAGCTTTCTTATATTTTGCTTCCCATGCTATAAAAAAAAATTACTGCATTCTGAAATAAATAAGTAGTCGTAGAATCGAAGTATCTTCTATAATCCCTTTCGAGAAAAAAATTGGACTCTTGCGTCTTTGTCGTTATGACCGCCTTCAAAAAACTTCGAATTGGTTTTAAATGCTTCGATATTTAGGAGAATGTCTTCCAAAGAATCCTATAAGGCTAGAAAATCTTCCAAAGTAACTGCTTTCGCAACAAATAACAAGCTTTTGCAACTGTGTAATTGTTTTAGATTAAATTCTATAGTATTATAGGTAACTTCAAATACCTTTTTACTGTAAAAATGTTCAGTTTTCTATTCTCTGAAATTAATGAGTTTTCATATTTACACTCATTTTTCATATTTCATATTTGAATATAACAGTATTCTGCATTATCTTTTTCATGGAGAAACTTTCGACTGTGTATCATCATTGTCATGGCCCAGAAAACATAAAAATGATTTGTGATTGCATATTTCGAATGAATTTGTTTTTAAATGTCAATTTTTTCTATATCACTTCGAGACTTTTTTCTATCTCTCTCAGTCTCTTCTTCAAATTTATTCGTGGTGATGGAGTTTGCTTTCCGTGTTTTCAGCCGCTATTTCGCTTGGTCTGTCTTTGAGAACTTTACGCTCTCTACTTTGCTCGATCTGTCATTGAGAACTTTACGCTCTCTGTTTCACTCACTTTCTATCTCTCTAGAATTTATTCATGGCTTGCTTTTCGTGTTTTCAGCCGCTATTTCGCTCGATTGGTCGAAATATTGAGAACTTTTTCGTTAGAGCGACAGACTCTAATTTGTCTCTTAATTTATGGTGATGGGGTTAGCTTGTCGTGTTTTCAGCTGCTATTTCGCTTGATTGATCGTTTCGCTTTTACGTACGTTTCTTAAGAAAATTTGCTTTTACTTTAGGAATTTATAAACACTTTTGACTTCTAAATATAACAAGATTATAGTGAACGTTTAGGTTTTAGGAATATAAGGGACTGTTATTTAATTTCTACAAATGGCTACGTCAGAAATATAAAAAAAATCGCTTAGTAATTTAAGATCATTAAACGTGTTAATATGTTCATGCAAAAATAGTTCTTATTACATATAGAGTAAATACACTATAAGTGTGATATTCGTGCCATGATACTGGTGGGAGTTTAAGATTTTATTAGAATAGGCGAGAAGATAGTTGTATTAAATGCGAGCTCATGGTTTTTTACATGAACAATTGTCTAGTAAAGTCATAACAATGACTTCTAATGCGTAAAAGTGCAAGACTATGTAAGTCAATTGTGCGTATTCTTGTTTTTGTATATTTCGCTTTTCAATGCTTGTTATTAAGAAGATAATGTATAAACAGTTGAATTATCTAGAATATTAATTTTCGAATGAAATGATAAACTTTTGAAACATTATGGAGTCAAAGTTCAAGGCTCGCATCGAATGTTTGTTCCTCTTTATTGCTTTATAATAGATATATTATTATCTTAGACAGCTATTGTGAAATAGCTAAGAGCTAGCATTTGTATAACGTAAGAATCTCATTATTATCTTAACTTTGTTAAAAGATATGCTATTTCAATAGTTTTATATCAGTGACTAATATATGCATGACATATATTGCTAATAGCGGATATTATAGACAGCCGCCTATACTATAATGACTATGAATCTCAGATTAAGTATTGAAGTTCTAATATTATATTTCTTTACCGATATTAGATGCCGTCTTATTATAGAAATTCTATAAAAAGAGGGGGGACTTAATTCAACTTAATAAGAACTTGTAGAATTCAGTGTCGTACTAGAAATATCATAGTGTGTGAGAGTATTACCTACCAATAAAATCTAGCATAGAATCGTCCAACAATATAAAAACGAATCCGAATTAAAGCTTCCATCACAGATTTAAATTCATTAAATTACAACCTATTTTCAACCAATTTTCGGTCGAAATAGTTTCGACGCTTATAATTAACGTTAGTTTCTGATTCTAACTAAAACGAAAATAACGTTACTTAAATTATTGTCAAGTTGTTACTCATTATCAAAATTAACAAACTACTTTCTATAATTAAAAAAGATATTTAAATATTTGTATTTTCTGAAAGGTTGCAATAAAAAATAACGTAATATAAATGTTTACGTTATATTTTTTTTAAATTAATATTCTCAATTCCAACAAAAAGCAACATCTTAAAAATGATATTATTTAAATGACGTTATATTTATATTGTTGGTAATATGAAAATAACTATACACAAATTATTATTATCATTAATGACATAAAAACATTAAAATTTGTAATATCAATTCTCAACTGAAATCAAAATTAATTTTAAAAAGGATAATACGAAAATGCCGTTATTTTTATGTTTTCGGCTGTATACATAAAACGAAATATAAATCATCGATGAAAACTTAATTATTTAAATTAATGACATCATTTTTATGCAGAAAACCAATAAAAACTTCGACAAATTCGATGACGTGCAAATTGATGCGATGTAGTATTCAAAATATTTGTTTCATTAGTGATGTTTTAGTTAATAATAAAATATCCCGCTCACAAATATATTATATATTTATTAGTACATATTTTAATTATCTAACAACTTTTCTACATCCCAGCTGACTAACTAAACCCCTTTCATACGCAACTCTCCATCGCTTAGCCTAATCATTGTCATTACATATATAAATCAAACAATTTAGTCCGGTTTTGGTTGAATTTAGTCTTCTATTTGGCTTAAGTTAATCTAATCTGCAATATTTTTATTCCTTCTTTTTATATTCAAAAATGTAACAATGGTGTTCCACAAGGCTCTATGTTAGGTCATATTCTACTCAAATATTATTTTAAAAAAGATTAGTATTACAGGGTGGGTACAAGTTGGACACTATTTGCCCGATTGAAAGATTCAATAATTTAATAACTTTATTTATCACATATCACTCCAAATTAAATTAATGTTGTAGTATTTTATATATTAACATTAAGTATTAAGATAATACTACTCGATAACAAAACAGATTTTCGTATATCATTGCGAATGAATTGCAAACATTTTTTTTACTTAAACTCGGATTGTAAACTAAATTCCTTTATCTCGCCATTATAATGCCAATTGCCACCATTACAAACAATAGTACTGAAAAACATTTGTAGCGTTCGAAAATCATTTCTATTTGTTTGAATTTCATATACCGAGATAGATTTCATAATTCACAACAATCATACGCTTCTATTTTTTTTCATTTGCTTTTTTCTCCCATTTCAGATGAAAGTCACTCGAAACAGCATGTACATAATATACAAGTATCTGCGCTTAATCATTTCAAACGATTGTGAATGATAGAAGAGCTAAAGTCTAAATCGACGATTTGAGTGCTATTATAACTAACGGGATAAGGTAACTCAGCTGTTGAATCACAACTTATTTAAAAGTCTTATCACTTAAGCTCATATAAGAAAAAGTGGTGTACCACAGGGACGTATATTGAGTCCATTTATTTTTAAGATATACATTATTAGATCAATTGATATATTCATATCAGTATTTACAAAAATATTATTTAAATAAAGAACAATATTTTTTTTATCTATTTACTAATGAACTAAAATATGGTGGAATAATATCAATCACGGCACACGCACTTTTTAATCCATCACGAGTGGAATCACTTCTATTTTTAAACACAAACACACCAATGAATTTGAACACATATTTCGATACGTAATATTTTAGCCTTGAAACAGATATTATTTCACGATAATTGTAACAATCAAATACCTAAATTATTTGTTGTCATTTTAAGTATTAATCAATTTTAATGTACGGAAGACTGTTTTTGAGTTCGTCATTCAAACGCGCTAATTTCAAAAACTTACACCAATATTCGACAGTACTTGATCAATTTATTAGATAAGATCAATGTTATTTTTCGTTTTCGGGGTTAATTGCTTGAAAAGAGGACTGTAGAATAACTGTATTATCGAATTCCACCTTTTAAGAGATAGTCTACCTAACAACGTTCTTGCTTACACGCACATTATCGAGCAAAGCATGATATGCTATTAGGAGTAGTTTGCTGTGTTTTTAAATGTATTTTTTTCAAATGTTCTTAGTCTAAAGCATAAATATTCCTTCTAATTGTAAACAAGTCACTATAATTTTACTGTCAAGTGTAAGATTGCTTTTTGTACTCTTGGATAACTCATATTTTTACTTGGGTTCATTTTATTATGGACCCGAGATTCACTTAATTTTTTTTTTTACACAAATTGATCTAACCCCCAAAGTAAGCAAATTATGTGCTTGTGTTACGGGTGTTAGTCAACGATACTAATACATAGAATTACATATATAAATACTTTTATATATTTAATAAACACCCAAACCCAGAAATACAAACATCTATCACACAAATGTTTGTCCCTACCGGGAATCGAACCCGGGCCCCATTGATGCGCAGTCAGGTTCGCTAACGACTCGACCAACGGGGCGGTCTAATTAATTAAGTCCAAAATAGTAAAAATAATCCAAACACTTCTGTTTTTGAGGTGAAATGCATATCCTTAACATTTATACCAGCATTGCATCTTCTGGCCTGAGTTATTCTAAGATGTTTATTTATTTATTTATACTTTATTGCAAACCAAATATAAAAATATTGTACAAAAGGCGGACTGCTAAATACATTCTCTACCAGTCAACATTTTATCCATGTTGTAACATTTTATCGCACCGAATGAGTTTAAAAATTACCCATGGAGTGATTTAATTTCATCGGTATGTAGTATAACTCTATATTTCTGGGTGTAAATGCAAGCTACACTGGCAAACTGAGAAATTGTCTTGAAAGGCGTATCTATTTAATCCGTGGTCATTAATGGCTTATACCTATATCTGTTTGACGAACTCAAAAAACACTGTTGTATGTTTAATATTTTTACTATGGATATTTTGTCCCATATGTCCCAAAATGACTTAATTTGTAAAATATTACAAATTAAATCGATTTGTGGCAAAAATGCTCAAGTTATTAAAAAATCTTGTTGATAATCTCAGTATTTTATCTCCTATAATAATTCTTCTATTGTCCATCAATCGCATTCATCATTAACTCGTACATTCTCTAAAAAAATTTTTTTTTCAAATGCTTTTTAGAGTTTTATACGTGTATAAAAATGGACTTGTTGTATTTTGTTCCAAAAATCCTTGCTCAACTATAAAAATATTTTACTGTTTTCGTAATCTAGACATTTATCCGATTTTTGTATAAAAAATAATCAAAGAAAACTTAAGAACCAACACCTGTGTGCATTTTTTAATAGATTTAGCTAGATTTTTATAAATAACAGTAAAATATATTATTTGTATAATGAAATCTATCAATTTTATATGTTTATATTTTTGTGATATTAATGTATTGTTTTCGATAATATTTAATCACAAATTCTCGTATTATGATGCACTTTATCGAAATTGTCGCGGTAATATGTGGAATCTTAGTTAGATTTTTTTTACAAAAATTTTAAGCGATGAAAATATTTTCACTGTAGTGTCTTATTCTTGCACCCACGGCTCTCTGTTTGATGGCAAGACTTCGGTGTCTTATCAAAGGGATTCGACCACATTGTATGGACTGCTGGGCTCCATGTGACCATTAACTCAGTTGTTTATTGACTGGTA
>DWBA01001589.1:0-10353 GCA_018236825.1 Apodemia zela
GCGTCCCGGCTTGAGGGAGTCAGTCGCAGGTTCAAATCCCGCGTGTCGATATTTTTCTTTGTTGTTTTTAAATATATTTATATTATATATTATAATATTATAAATGCGTAAGTTTGGATGTTTGGATATATGGGTGGATGGATGGATGTTTGTTGCTTAATCACGCCAAAACCACTGAACGGATTTGGATGAAATTTGGCACACAGGTAAACGATGACTTGGAATAGCACATGGGCTTTTTATCCCGAAAAAATGAGTCGTTCCCGCGGGATTCACCAAAAACTGTTATAATGCAGCTAGTCTATACTATAATATTATAAAAAGGAAAGATTTGATTGTTTGTTTGTTTACTGGACTGATTTTAAAAATTCTTTCACCTTTAGAAAGCTACATTATCCAGGAGTGACATAGGCTACTTTATTTTACCCAACTGAGCGAAGGGTGGTAACGATTTATGGTCACGTGAACGAAGTCGCGAGGAACTGCAAGTAGTATATATTTTTAATGTATTTTATATTGTTGTAGGTGTCAAAACGGATTTGATTATTAACACGTGTAGCGCGGGAGCCGGTATACTCGCCGTGACCATGGATGGACCTTCCAGAGTTTCGATGGACTGTACGGAGGTTGAAGAGGGTTATAAGGTCAGTTTTACACTTATCACTTGAACACTTATACACGCAGACAAATCTTTATTCTAATATAATCTATACGACTCATCCTTTGCTGTCACTGCCGTAAAACTATGGAATTTGCTACCACCTCGAATCACACTTGCGGAGAACATCAATTCCTTCAAAAGGCTCGTGAATGAATTCTACCTGTCATCGTGTCAGAATCTATAGGTACGGATATATATATATTTCCTTATTTATCTCCCTTAAACTAACTGTCAAGTTAAATAATAGTCGTGCACCCAAATACATAGTTGCAATTTTTCCTAAGCCTTGCTGGTTGTCTGGCAGAAATCGGTCATAAGCGATGAGACCGCCATTTGGTATATCTCTATGTTAGCGTGTTAATGTAGTGTAAAATTCCTATTTGTGTGGTGTACAATAAAGACTTATATAATTATTATTCTCTTTATTTACATTTAATTCTGATTTTATTACATTTATAATTATAACATTAATTTAAAAAAATACACTATTATAAAAATAAATTTAAGCAAATAGGTTTTTATTATTATTATTATATTAATGGCCGATTGGTTAGATCACCACACCCGCTCGCTTAATAGCCCTTCTAGTTATCTGCTAATTCTTTATTTATATTGTGTATTTCATGTTTATTTTAGGTGCGTTACACACCATTAGCACCTGGCTTCTATTACTTGAGCGTCAAGTACAACGGTGCCCATATAGTGGGTTCTCCATTCAAAATAGAGGCTGCAGGTAAATATTTAAAAACAAAAATTTTTCGCTATTTTTTAAAAAACTATCATAAAATAAAGGAGACTTGACGAGCAGCATGAAGATAAAATACGGGAGGTGTCCTAGGACATCCGGTAGGCATGAAGTTCCTTTCGCTAATAGATGGCGGGATGTTAAACACGACAAAACAAAAAGCATCAGTAAAAGAGACAATTGTATAGGAATTAGCGTGCGAGAGAATGAGATAGAATACACTATATTTTAGTTTTATATATTATTTTTTCCCTTCCCATTCTTGTCTTTTATTTAATGTTTGTAGCTTAAAGGGTTAAAACAACGACACCGGAATATAAACTTGCAATATACAGGATATTTCTGGGTCAAACCGAGAGAGAAAGCGTCGTATAGCGTGTATACTGTGTAGTGTCTATCTAACTGTTTAATAATTGATCTAATGCGTTCAAATATAGGTACTAGGTGTACTATCTAGGTGTACTCTGTGTTCATGTCATTCTCTCCAAATGTAATTTTCTTAAAGTTTAGTTTCTATCCTGTGTGAAGTGCAAACGGACCTTTGTTGTGATCTGCCTTATTATATTTGTCATAGTGTATGTTTATTTGCTTATTTATAAGGACTTCAATATAAAAAATATGGTAACTGTATCGACGAAAATTAGGAGGATGACCCTTAAACGTTTTTCATATGAGTTCCGGGGTTAATTTCTCGGGTTAAGGCAAGGTGCGATTGTATATTTCGACATGGAAAATTTTAAGTAGCAGCCTGGAGTCTGGCGTGAAAGCTTTTGAAAGAAAATCTTTTAAAACTAACAAAATGTTGATACGAATGAATTGTTTTTCTTTGTTTGAAAAAAGAATAAGTTTTCCCTTGCTCGAGATCAGTGCTAAAACACGTGTATAGATGAGCTATTCTGGGTTTGATTTCCGAGTCGGGCTAAAAGATGTGATTTAATTTTTTAGAGGTTTTGCTCGAAAATCCACAATCTCAGTATCAACTCAGAGTCTGGGGGGTGATGTAATAACTCGGATGAGCGATTACGATTATTGATTATTTCTAGCGAAAATCGTTAGAAATAATCGATAAATGTAATCAGGTCGATAAAATGTGGCGATGATCACCTCGCCAACTGAAAAACCGTTGAATTGTGGTGAACTGAACAGTTTATAATCACTTGGTTTACCCTGCATTCCCTGCAAGGGAATCAACATGGTCCCCTTTCACCCCTATCTCCTCTATCACCACTCCCTCCCCCCCATCACCTCTTCCTCTCGTTTGAAAGTTACTCAAGTTTAATCTTTAAGTTTTACGCCATTTGATGGTACATGATAATTATTAATATTTATTTAAAAAATGCTTCTTAAATTTTAAACAGGTAGTAATCTAGCGGAAGTAGGGGCACAAGAAACATCATCAGTGACTGTGGAGACGGTCCAGAAGGTGGCTAAGGCTGGTCAAAAGCAGGGGCCAGTATTACCCCACTTTAAGTCTGACGCCACCAAGGTGCAGAGCAAGGGGATGGGTCTTAAGAAGGCTTATCTGAACAAACATAACACGTTTACGGTTCATGCAGGAGATGCAGGTTAGTTTTTTTTACTTAAAAATACAAATATATATTACATATATTATTAATTTATTAAAATTATAAATGCGAAAGTTTGGATGTATGGATGGATAAATGTTTGTTGCGAAAACTTTCATCCATCCATACATTGCGAAAAAAAACCGCGAAAAACCACTAAACGGATTTGGATGTACTGCAGGTAGTACTATAATACCTAAAAGCAATTATCTAATAATGTAATAATGACAAAGCGTTTTATAGCCCTTTTTGAAGAATAGACCTTTTACTTGGAGGTAGAGTACCACGTCTCGCCCGACTCTGGTACCTTACCTATTCCTGCCGCAATAGTGTCAGTACCTGTCACTGGCCGGTATATCCGGTATATATATCAACGCACCATACTGTTATCAACGCACTAGTACCATCTTTGAGTTTCCATAAAAATAAACGAAAGTAAAAATCTATACGTTTATGTTATAAGCCAACTGCTATCTTTCTTTGCTTAAAGACTACACTTTCTTCTATTTAGATAAACTTCAGTAGCAGTTTGGAGAACTTTTCGCCCTTTATTCACTTTGTTTTCCCCACAAGGGAATCGATATAATGATATTAAATATACGTTTTTATTTTAAGGCAACAACATCTTATACGTTGGTATTTACGGTCCTAAGGGGCCTTGTGATGAAGTGCAGTTGAAACACAAAGGGAAGAATAACTATGAATGCTGGTACGTGGTACGAGACAGGGGAGAATACATCGTCATTGTCAAGTGGGGAGACGACCACATTCCCGGTTCCCCCTACAAGGTTGAGGTCTAATAATACTTGTGGATCTTCGATGGTGAACCTTTGCCAAAAAAATTAAAAGAATATTATAAGATTAACATATCTGTAATTACTTTTATATTATCCTATACTTTTGAGTCAATTTTAAATTCATTGAATAATTAATATTAGTATTTGGTATTTATGGATATAATTTAAATGAGAACAAATTAATTTATTTTTAAACAAGGCCATAATCAGAAAATTATTTCAGTAAGATCGATTAATATACAAATATTTAAGGGAAACATCTGTAAATTAATCCATTTTCTTTATTCTTGTAAGAAAGGGTTTAAATTTGTAATAAAATTTTGTGCGAGTTTTTAACTCCTAAACATTGGCTCAAGACTGAAAATATTATAAAAAACTGATTAACGTTATGAGGAATTATCCAACATACGTAAAAAATCAACGAATTGAAATTCTTCTCTATTTTTAAATTCTTTTTAAAATTTACTGAATAGTCAGTACTGAATAGTCGCTACTTAAACTATTTCAACCTTTATTCTTTATCTCTCAAATAAATACAATTTTATGTGTTAATAAATTAAAAAGTAGAATTTAATATAAGTATCATCTAATAAATAAATACTAGCAGAGGTGTGCGTGATTTATTTTTATTGTTATACATATCATTAATCGTTTCATTAATTTATTCGAACACCAGGTCACCTCTCAACATGGAAACAAAATCAAAGAACACGTAAGCTGTTATAGATAAAAAGATAGAAAAATAGATATGTCACTCTTATTTGAACTATTTATTGGGTAAATGTGTACTTAAGAAAAGAAAATGTATTTCTTTTAATTATAAAAAAAGTTTGATGTCTAACAACAACTCTTCCAGTTAGTGATCGAGGTATTAATTTGTAATACAACTTGTAGTAATTTTATTGAAAAGGTTCACCATTGTATCGCACACAACATTAAACTTTTATTGTAGTTCGGTCTCAAAATCCTAATGTTCATTTTTTTACTGACTGATTAAATCTGGTAGATGTTAAGGTTCGTTTATACCCACAAAAATAATAATTGGGTACAACTGTTATTGTGTTGGAAAATGGATTGAAATTTAAAAACAACAAATGTATCTCGATGTCAGATAATATTAATTGACAATAAAAAGAAAGAAAAATGTAAATGTAATAAACTTTAAATTTATTTTGAAGTAAAAGCAATTCTATTTACACGAAAACGTTATCAGTTTAATATAAAATATTATTTCAGATTAATATTAAGGATGAATTTAAAATATAAAAAATGGAGGTATATATGCTAGACATATATTTTACTTACTAACGTTATATTATTCTATATGTGGCATTTATTAAATTAAATTACAAACAACTCTAAAAATATTTTTAGAATATATAGTTTATTTTAATAGAGTATCAATTATTTCATATTTTGTAAATCAGTGGTTTGTAAATAATATCAAAATAATATAACAAAAATCAACCTTTATCAATAAAAATGTACCCAAGTATAAACGAGCCTCAGCGATGATTTTTAGTATTTGTTTTAAATTAGGTTTCAAAGTGTGTATTATTTATACGTAATTTATAAAATAGAAATTAAATTAAATTATTTTATTTATGTATTTTTTATAATTTTGTTATGTGTTATAAAAAGGTTTTATAGACAAAAAATATTCCAATTTATGCAAAAATTGTAGACAAATTGCTTGTAGAAATAAAGATTTACTTTCCACAATAAAATTAATAATTAGATGTATCTGGTCTAAAAATATGATTTTAATTGTATAATATTTATATACAGAAGTACTTACTTTTATTATGTATTCTCTCTCTACTTAAAGCTATGCTCATGTCGGTGGAGCAAACGCCAATTTTGTAAAAAATATTTTTTTCACTTTGTTCTTTCAACTTTTATAAAACCTTTTTGTATTTTTTTTATTTATATATTTCGTATAATGATTTGGTATGGCAAATCTTTCACTATTTATATGATTCTCGTTTAGTTTTAGGGCGACTAAATGACAATACATATAAAGTATTATACACTATTCCCTTTGGATTTAAGTAAAGGTGCAAATAATTGAATTGAAACGTTACCTTCTACGTCTTTTTCTTTAAAAAGACCATGAAGTATTTATGTAATATTCACGTTTAAAGTTGCCAGTATTCTTGAGATTTTTATTACCAAATCCTAATAAAACTAACTCATAAAATCTTAGTTTCCTGGTAATATTTTCACTATTTGCATCTTATTTTTTGTTAAGGATTTTGCTTATTAATTTTGTATGGTTTGTTTGTATGGATTTTACCTACGTAGGTAGATATACCCTATTTACTGTAAATACCTATTATAAGTACCTATTTAATATATTTTTGACTGTTAACTGAATAAAAGAAGGAAAGACAATGTTTTTTTATTTATATAATCAATTTGAATAAAACAAAACCCCTCTTTTCCAATTTTGAAGGATAGATCAACTTCATTATCATATTATATTCTCGTGAAAGGCCAGAGAAATTTGTCCTCGCGTTG
Source organism: Apodemia zela (assembly GCA_018236825.1). Classification (NCBI taxonomy): domain Eukaryota; kingdom Metazoa; phylum Arthropoda; class Insecta; order Lepidoptera; family Riodinidae; genus Apodemia; species Apodemia zela. The sequence goes on from DWBA01001589.1 coordinate 6,289, forward strand.
GTTCGGGCTCATTGGAAGAATAGACTAACTGTTGTTGTCTCAGGCAAATCGTAAAAGGTGACTGATTGGCTATACGTGCCATTACCATCGTAACTACTAGGGGGTAGAGTTCCGCAACAACTCGCCCGGGTATTTGGTACAACCGATTTACCTATTCCTGCCGCTATAGCGTAAGTACTTGTCACTGTCGTGATCCGGTTTGTAGGGTAAGGTAGCCGGTAAACTTATGCAAGTGGCATTAAGACCACGCCACAAAGATAGCAGCGCATAATTAACATCTTTGGTGGTTATAGGCGATGGTTGTCTCTTTCCATCAAGAGAGCTATCTGCTTGTTTGCTATCTTATGATATAAAAAAAATACATTTGGCATTCCATCCTCGCCACAAGAATGTTAACGCACCATTAATATCTTTGGTGTTTACAGACGTTAGTTATCTATTTCTTTAAAAAGACTTATCGAATCGTCAATATCTATTATGTTTTTGTTTGTTTTGTTGTATTTCTTGTGTCTTATTTTTTCTTGTTCTGTTTTTTGTCTTATTTGTTCGCTTGTTCTTGTTATTTACTATAATATGTATAGCATTGTATGGTAAATAAACGATTCTTATTCTTATACATATTATCAAAATATGTTGAAGTTTGAACGATATGGTTATATTTGGCTGGCCATTTCATGAATGATCAGCCACATCATGCAGTGATCATTTCTAGGATTTGACCACGACTTATTATATACAAGCGTGGTGGTCTGAAATAAATTTGGCAATTTTAATTGCTTAAATGTTCGTATTAGGAAAAGTTTAGGGTAAAAATCGAAGAGTCCTGAAAACCATAAGTAGTTATCTCTTTATAGGATCGTAAACAAATTGAAACTTGAACAGGATGAAGTGTATTGGGTGGGCTTATATTATAAATTCATACGTTATAGATTTACTACATCAAAATTATTTTCTTTCATAGATCAAATGTTTAAGCTAAAAATCAATCACAAACGACTTGAACATTTTTGAAATAGGACTTTCATTTTCATACAACTCTCTAACGGATACGAATACAGCAATAACAAAACTTAAACAAGTGACAAAACAAGCAGAACGGGAGTTTGTGAAAGTCAATCCTCGCGGGTATTTCTAAACTGGATAATTTTTACGTGACATATGCCATGTCACAAGAGTGGATGTTTTTTTATCTGTAACTTAATCCAAGTTTTTTTGTCTACAGTAGGGTATAAATTCATTTTGTGCACAGTGACGGGGTTCGTAAAGATATTCGTATTATTAACTAGCTAACTCGCCCGCATCGCTGGGCGTAAATTCATTGATTATAAAAAAATGTCATTTCGTTCATTCATTTTCGTAACCACGTATTCTCATAATATACCAATTTTTGGCAAGATTTATCAAGCCGTTCCATTAATTTTACCATTTTTTTTGAACAAAAATTTAAAAAAAAATGGTAGAATAGCTTGTGAGTCATAATACGAATATTATTTTATCACAAAATTAGGCAAAAAAATAATACACAGACAGATGCTACAAATTTATATAGCAGTAAAGATTTAGTTCCATACACAATGAACAATCGGACTTAACAAGTAGTCGTAAAGATTTACCTGCCACTAACATTATAACGGTGACCTCTGGAGTTGCTCAAGGCTGATTTTTTGGTCTTTTGTTATGTAACGCTCTTTTCATTAATGGCATAGTTAGCTGTTTCAACCATTCTCGTTATTTACTAAATATTTTGTCTTGCAACTATTGTTCGATGATTGTCTAACTACAAGACAACCTCATTTCTTTTCCATTATACTATAAATTTAAAACTTATACAATTTTAATTATTTATACTGAGCCCGCCAGCACTGTGCCTACCCTAAAAAGGAGATCTAGCAGTAGAATAGCCATATCGAAAAAATTACATGTGCCTTATCACCAGCACAAAGTAGCAATAACGCCTGCAACAAGCGGACACAATAAAAAGGTCCGTATTACCTAGAGTAAGGTCAAACATGTGAAAATGGGAAACATACGAACGCGACACATAGCTGCAGTGACCTTAATTGCCCACGATCTCGGCCGCTGCTCTCTCTTAAATCAATCTCTAAGGCCCTAGAACCCCACTTATCGCTGCTACGTGTAGATCATCCGATCATCCGCCCTAGCATGTGAACGACGTGCCTTATGCAATAAGCCAATGACCGCACAACTCGTTTGTATTTACTAAACGGATTGATAAAAAAGTCGAACACATATGCCATTTTATTATACAGATATTAAGATTTATTCGACATATGCATTTCTATTTATAACCGTGAATAGGGTGACCATGAATTAGGTTCAGTGAGTAGGTACTGGGATATTTGTCACACTGTATTGAATCTTTTTGTTATTTCTAATGTGTTGATTCTTTTATGTTATAAGTGTGCAGACTATAATTTGATCGAAGCTGCTATACCGCGCCCTAGGTATGCGCGCGATGCAACAGGGTGAATTTCGGCCGCATAGATTAAACGTAATAAATAGATTGATGGATCTCATTTTAGTTATGATCCTCATGAAAACTAAACATATTATAACAATTTATATGCCAATGCTTTACCTGGCACTCCTGCAATTCAATAAAAGCAAAGACGAAGTACGAATCGAAAACAAAAAATGAGTATTTCTCTACAATGAAAAAACAAACATACGTTAATATATATTCACTCTAATTTCCTTCCTGGGTAGGCAAAGGAAGCGAATGCCATAAAACAAGCAAAATAAACTTAATAATTCAGTGATAATACATAATTAACCAAATGCAGCAAAATACGGTTCCTACTCATAGTCACAAACGACTATGAATATATCTTATTATAAGCTTTTCACATTTTAAAACAAAGAATCATGGTCCGGTGTCGGAGTTGACCACATGAGGTCCCGGGTTCGATTCTCCGGGTCGGCCAATTAAAAAAAATGTGTTTTTCAGTTTTCTGATAAAAACATTGCCCGGGATTGAGCGATAGGCTTGACACTTATCACATTGTGGAACAGAGTATTTCTGCTAATTGTGGGTGCTCTGGTTGTACCTCTGCCTAACACTTTGGGGATATGGGCGTGAAGATACTTTTTAAAACAAAGAAAACAATTCCGCATGCATAAATACGTACAAGTCCTGGCTTATCTTGACAATTGGTGATCCTAACTGCGAAAGATTTAAAATGATATTTATTAATTTGGAGTTAAATTCTGTGGGTGACGGATCAACTCAGATTAGGAGCTGGTTTGCTTTTGTGGTTTATTATAGTTGAGAGCAGATTTAACAAAGCAGTTTGCATTGTTTGCCAGCGTGAATTGTCAAAAAATATTTGAAAACAATATTTTTAGTTAATGTGAGCAAATAAGAACAAGAATCAATAGCATTTCAGTTTATGTCTTTAAAGATTTTTCAGAAGACTCTTTCACATCAAAGTACAGATATTTATGATAAAAGTTACGAGTAGCGGCGGTTCTTTTTTATATATCATAGGAAAGGAAACAAGCAGATGGCTCTCTTGATGGAAAGAGACTCGCATCGCCTTTAGACACCAAAGATGTTAATGTTGCCCTCCGTATGCCAATTGTCAAATTCAAAAGTTTACCGGCTACTTTACCCCTCGAACCGGAACACGACAGTGACAAGTATTTGTAAAGCTTTGGCACCAAACTCGGACAACAAATTTCGGAACTCTACCACCTAGCAGTCACGATGGTAGTGACACGTCTGGTCAATCGTTCGCCTCTTACGAACTGCCTGCTGGAACGGCAGATGGTGAATTCTTCAAAGAGGCTCACAGGCTGTAAACGCCAAAGATTGCAGAGGTAAAACCCGAGCCCCAATTATGCGTAGTCATGTTCGCTAACCACTCGACTCGACCAACGGGGCGGTTATTCAATAAGGGGAAATTATCCGGTTACACCGATTTCATGACCTGCGTGGGACAAGGGTTGCGACCCCACAAACATGAATTTAGCTTTTTTTTATATCATAAGATAGCAAACAGGCAGATGGGTCTCCTGATGGAAAGAGTCAACCATCGCCTATAG
>DWBA01001590.1:0-10352 GCA_018236825.1 Apodemia zela
GACAACCCATGGTAAAATTTGCGGACGGCAGAAACCTAATATTTCTAAATATGCATTAGAAATACAATAATTAAATAAAAATAAACATAACACACACTACACTCATGTGAATAATTAATAATATACACACACATGTTAAATATTTTCTTTACGGCTAAAATCTGTTGTCAAACTTAGAAGAGATTTTCTTGTTTAGTCTATGGTCGAATTTCGACCACACATCACAGGGCGATCGCTCTAGTAGAGGGTAGAGTTTTCGCCGGCTATGAATAATTTCACTAACAGTCGGTTTTTTCAAGATCTATTTTCTGTGCTATGACTAATTACAATTTACACCGTAGCTGATATATTTTTTATTATTCAATCATCAAATCAATTGGCTGTCAAGTGGTTGGCCAAAAAAAACTAAAAAAAATGTGTCGGATCAACTAGAGTTATAAAAAATGAATAAGAAGTACAAGCAAGTTTTCTTGGAATAATCGTAAATTATTTAATGTTTTCCGCAACAGTCACGCGATCATCACCACCAAGAATAGGGTACATCACAAATCGGATAGCCATGTTAGTAGCCATTGTCAAAGGCAAACTTGCGCTGAATTAGAGGCGCACGCGTCATTGCAGGCGCGTTCAGAATACAATGGCATTAATTATACGGTGAATCAACATTAACCACCCAGGGACTTAGAGAACGTATAACTATAGAGCATTCGCGTACTAAAATAGAGATATGAAGGAAATCAAAATTCAACCGTACACCGTCAAGGACTTTATGTTTGTTATACAGGCGCATCACGACGAGCAGAGAGGTGTGAATATAAGAATTTTATAACGATGCGGTAAATCAAAAACGAACGAACTACTAATGGTATATTTTACTGATTAATGTGTAATTTTGATTGCAACGTTTAACTTACAAGTAATTATAAGTAAGTTAGTTTGCAAACTTAACTGATTTCTTCTTTATGTTATGGATATCCGCAGATACGTATGATAAAATAATAAGTAATTATTGTAAAATTAATAAAAAAAAACACAACTCTCCTTCTAGCGCAGCCTAGTAAAAATTAAACAGCCTTTGTTTCATTTACAATTATAAAGATTGTATTGACATCTCTGAAGCTTAAACCTATCAAGCCATTTAAGCTCCAAAAGGTTCCAAAGAAATATACACACATAAATATGAATATACATACGAACATATATATTCACTTGAAAAATCTAACTCTCAACCTTGCGCAATCGGATAAAAAAGGCAGCTGAAGCAATGAGCTGTGATTACACATAATGACAGCTTCGTTGAAAACAATCTTGCTTTTTTTACATAATCATTGTAAAGAAATTGATATTTAAAATTATTACTCAATATTTATATAATTATTTTTTTATATTTATTTCTTAAAAAATCGATCCTGTAAACAAATCTCCTTCTTATCATAGCTTTTAACCTTAAATTGCAACAATAAATGGGCATTTACCAAGTTACCAAGATCGTTCTTAAAATGGAACTACAGTGACTTCATAAAACCAAATTATTTTTATTATCGTATGAGAAAAGTAAAAAAGTCAAAGTCCCGTCTCAAAATGTCCCGATGATCACTACAAACTGGATCTATTGTGATCACGTTACTTTTTAATAAGTTTTGCATGTTTTCCGCAAGACCTTCCTTAGTAATTGTACGATGCACTTGGGAATTGTAGCTTGATTTTACTACTACCACTACTTTCGCTCGTGTACTAATGCAGGGTGCGTGACCCAAGCTTGATCTATAGTCAATTATTGTCTCCGGTTGAACCATTCTCTTGATGCAGTTACCATTGAATCCTCATATTAGTATCTTGACTTGAACACTTTTCGGTACAATTTGACACTAATCGAAGTATTTTTGGTTGCGGGTAAGTTAAAAATTATACCAACATAACCTAAGCTTAAATTTATTAATAGACGCAGCACATAAATTTTACCCCTTATGCGCGCATTCTAGTGCAAACTATACTGAAAGCTCGACGCATTGGTCATAATATAGATACCGGCACATGACCCCAGGAAGCCCTTTTTTTCAACAATATCACAATTACTACGTTGATAATGCTGTTTAAATAGCAATATGTGGGCTATAATTGTTTATGTTCGTAATATCGAAAACACAACAATTACTAATAGATTTATTGTGTGGGGGAATCGCCTTTAGGTTGAACGTAAATACACCTACTTTTTAAAATACCAAGTATGAGATCTACAATTTTTCAAAGATATGTTTTGAAGTGTGTTCATCTGGAGGTGCAGTGTTAGTCCGAGTTCGTTAAAAAATAGATCAACTGTCTTTCTGGCACATAGCTAATAGCTATTGTCTCGGAGAATTCTCCGACGTTACGACCAGGTATGGCGACACCTGCCTGCTGCCTAAGCGTCAGTGCTTGTAGCTGCCGTGTATTTCTTAAACGTTACACATATGGTTGTAGATAACATCCCTGCCATGCTGATAGCAAAGTACAATCATTAACATATTTGATCTCTATTGTATTGAAATATTGAAAAGAATATTATGGAGAATATATCATCTGCCATCGACCCAGTTATATAGTATACACCTAACTTGTCACTACAGATGAGATGCAAGATGCAAAAAAGTTCCGCAACAAATGGAACAAATAAATAAGTCTGTAAATATAAATTGAGCCCACCGTTAGCGATATCTCTCTTCCACCACATCTGCTAAGTTCCATCGGATTACAATCACAAACGCAAATAATATCTTATAACATAAAATATAAGTACTTAACGGACGTTTTTTTCACAACCGAAGCTAAGCATCTTCAGAACACTCGAATAACACAAACACTTTTATTATTTCTCCTCACTCTTAATATTATAATTCTGAAAGTATGTACGTATATATTTGCTACTTCTTTATGCTAAACCGGCTTGACACTTTGACCGGCAAATTTTGTTGAAATTTTCTAAACAAGGAGTCTTTTCCCGAGTGTAACACATCAACTTCTACGTCATTTAATATCTTATTTAAAAATGCAAATAAAAATAGAATGCTTGCTGAATTTCTTTCACCGGATCTCAATATGCGGCTAGGTTTCTAAACCGGTAGTATTTACAAAATTATGGACCCGTCAAGTGCCTGTATAAAAGTGTATTTAAATTAAATACTTCTGATTTCTCATTACATTTTATCCCGAAAATAAGGTTGACACTTGACATTTTCACATATACCTGTGTATTTGACTCCGGACACGACTACTAAAATGTTAGTTACTAGCTAACCCGTGCAGCTTTGCCCGCGAGTAAACTGTCATGCTGTCGATATAGTTTTTCAACAAACCTTTAGCCCCTATTTCAGCCCCTTCTCGGTTGTTTTTAAAAAAATAGTTTTTCTACTTTGAACCCAAATCTTCATCAATATCCATGCCAAATTTGATTTAAATCGGTTGAACGGTTTAGCCGTGGAAGCGTAACAAACAGACAGCAATTCGCATTTACAATACTAAATAATATATAGTATACTTTCGAAGTACCATTCGATTTATTTAACCGATGGTATCATCGGCATTACACAAATTGTTATTTACCTTTGACGTATTAATATATTAGTCATCTTAACGCCCTCGCACCGTCGCACGTGAAGATTACTTTGAGATGTTCGTCCTACACTCAATCCTCGTTAACCTGTTTATTTACGAATCGAGAATTAACACTTTATAAATTACTATTATTTGCCTGCATATTCGCCCACAAGCTAGATTTATACTCCCAAATCCATTGACACTATTGCCGCAGGAATAGATAAGGCGCTGATACCAGATAGCCAGATACGGGCGAGCCGTTGCAGAACTCTATCAATACGGGCGTCAAATAATAATAAACCACTGGACAAACTACTCGAACAGATCTAATCCCAAAGTAAGCAAATTATTTGCTTGTGATATGGGTGTCAGTCAACGACACTAATATACATATATAGTATAGTTATAGTATTAATATATGTATTCTATATACATATATACTCAAATATATTTAATAAACACCTAAACCCAATTATTACTGTTTACAAACAGCTATGCTCATCACACAAACGTTTGTCTCAGTCGGGAATCAAACCCGAGCCCCATTGATGCTTAGTCAAATTCGCCAACCACTCGACCAACCGGGCGGTCAAATAAATACAGATGCATGATTGTAGATAAAATTACTTTGTCGACCAGACGGGGTTTTTGTTACAGTGGTATATAAACACACCCAGACCTAGAAATGCCAACATCAAAGTGTTCACATACAATTGCCTACTCCTTTTAGGAATCGAACCCGAGATAAAATACCCACTCGACCAATTCTCGGGACTCGGGTGTATAAAAATATTGCGTCAAGGATAAAATGTTCATTGTCATGGATGAGCAATACATCACAGACGAATATTAACGGTGGGTGGCACAGAGCCAGAGTTATTGTTTACAGTTTACACCATTACCTATCGTTTAATGGCACATACTCCATATAAACTATAAATAAGGCTGCGTAACAGTTAAATGCAGACAGGAACCCAACCGGTCGCCATATACCCTGACGTAAGCGCGGTATATGCGGTAATAATCGCAAATAGATGGGACGGTTTTCATGGATTCTTCCGCCAGTTAATCTTCATCATATTGTTCCCGTGAGATTTGTAAAGAAAAATTTGATCACGCAGCCGGTAGCAGGGCTCTGTTAATTATATTATGAACTAACTTTTTCTCGAGGGTTCTCTTGCATTAAAAGATATTTTTCTATCTTCCATGAACAGTGACTGAATAAAAACCTACCCTATCCTATGCTTGCTATGCATATGCTTTTCCGTGCCTCCGATAACGTGTATGCAAGATTTCATGTTGATCGGTTAAATAGTGAAAGCCTAACAATCAGAAATCATAAGTACTTTATTCAATTAAAATTTTACATGTTATTTTGACGCGTCAACAAGTTTTTAGCTACTACCGGATCGGAAACGCGGCCACACCTGTTTTCGCTACACTTGACTATGAAAAAAATGTCAAGAAAATAGTACCTATTCATTCTCATTAATTAAAATATGAACTTTGTTAAGTACAAGATACGATGCGTTACGATTTGGCTGATATAATATCCTAAAAACACAACCAGTTTGTCAATTACTGGTTGACCTTGAGAAAGAATTGATTAACCGTAGGAATTTTAAGAATCGAAACGGTCACAGTAACTACACATTTAGTAATCTATATTTAATATTATAAATGCGAAAGTTTGGATGTATGGATGGATGTACGTTTGTTGCTCAATAACGTCAAAACCACTGAACGGATTTGGATGAAATTTGACAAACAGGTAGATGATGACCTGGAATAGCACATAGGCTACATTTTATCCCAAAAAACTGAGTCGTTTCCGCGGGATTCACCAAAAACTTTTATAATGCTGCGGGCTGCACGCAGCAGCTAGTAAGTATATATTTAATGACTTAATATATTCAATAGGACGAATTATTAAGTCACTCAATATATATTCAAGAAGAAGATATCGTAATCTCTTTATTATTATAGTATATAGCAGCACTCGAGCATACTGGTTAAAGCACATTGCCATTTAAAAAGCTAGCGATGAGGCCGTATAGACGAAACGAGCTTTTTAAATAGTAAATAGAGATATTTTTTTAATTTCTTCTATCTATAAAAAAAAATATAAATTGTCAAAATATAGTCATATAAATATAGTAAAAATAAGTAAATAACTTGTTACTAGGTGGTAGAGTTCTGTATTGTCTCGCCCAGGTCTGGTACCACCTTTCCTATTCCTGCCGCAATAGCGTCAGTGCTTGTCACTGTCATGTTCCGGTTTGGAGGGTAAGGTAGCCGGTAAACTAATGCATGTGGTATTAAGACCCTCTGATGGTAATCTCTTTCCGTTCTCAATCAACAGAACCATCTGCTTGTTTGCTATCTCATGATATAATAAAAAAGGTCATTTATTGAACACCTATCACGTGATGGGTGATTAATGACGTGCTGATGTTATTGATTTATCAGTTTATTTAAATTTGTTACACTATTTAAGATAATTACGCGCACGATAGAGAACGAAATTTGGCTCGGTTAAAGTTTATATTGCGAAGGCATGAAAAAATCTAATATTTTTAAATAATATTCATTAGAAATATCTACATGTAATTAATAAAAAAATATTACACATCCTATATTCATGTAACATGCATGATATGTATATCACACACAGGTAAATTATTTTCTTTTACTGCTAAAGTCTAAAGTCAAACTTAAAAGCGTTTTTATTGTTTATCTATATTTGAATTTCGACCAGAAGGCGATCGCTAGTTTAAATTATATCACCACAATATTTAGAATAAGAGCTTGTTTCTTAATCAAAAACCAGAATTTGTATTCGTTTGTATGTTCTGGTTTACATCCATAAAGAAACATCTAGTTAATATATTAGAAGATAAGGGTAAAATTAACAAATAATGTAATCATAACAACAAAGTTTTTAACAATAAATCAAAGTAGATTATCGCAAGCTAACCTCCGTTAGAAATTCCTTCGTAGCTTAAGCACCCCTGAATTTAATTGAAACCATAGCAGAATTTCCGGGCAAATAACTTTATGAAAAGACTTGCTGAGCTGCGTTCCGCAATCCGCTGCGTGATTAGTATTCTGTGTATCCCATGGCAACAATACAATTTCGGGATTAAACATTATTTATATTAGTAAAATAATGACCCAAGCAGCTTCGCGCAGATTGATATGTCGTCGATGTAGTTTCTCATACAAATTTTAACCTTTTAGGGGCTGATATTTATGAAGAAAATTTTAGCCTAGGTTTGACTCCGGATCTTCAACTATCTCTGTGCTAAATTTCATCGAAATCGGTGTAGCGGTTTGCCATGCCATGAAAGCGTAACAGACAGACAGACTTTCGCATTTACGATACTAGTAAATATGGTTAAGGAAGTAGGTACCTACCGTTAATAAATGCCATCTGCTTGTCCGTTATAACCTTGGCATCGTTATCTCTGTTGATACTTAGCGCCATTAGTATGATTTTCATTACGATGCAGATTTATACGTGCCTCCCTGTCTGAGAATCCGCTAATCTAAAGATGCGTTATTTGAACAAACATTATTTTATATCAGCAGTTACGTGCCCATAAATCATTACTAAACTTTGCGAAATCGGGTAAAAGAGTAGCCTATGTCACTCCTGGATAGTAGTTTTCTAAAGGTGACAGAGTTTTTAATATCGGTCTAGTAGTGTTTCAGTAAGCCGTTTTTTTGAAGGGGACCTTCAAAAAAAGGTCGTATCTGTTCGGAAACACCTCTGCCGGTAATAGGCTTTGTGTCCACTAAAAAAAGAATCGGCTACATTGTAGTATTTAATGATTAATTATGATAAGGAGATAACAAAAATCTAAAATATTCAATATAAAAGTTAAGGATAAATAACATTTTTAGGACATAAATTCGGCAAAAATAGACATAAGTCATGTGTTAAAGTAAAATAATTACAATACTTTTTGGTCATGTGGCAGTGAATGCAAATCTGGAAGAGTTACGTCACACCTAGGTAAAACGTCATCTTGATGTTGTTACTTTCATCGATGCTTTCATAGAAACCACAGAGTATGTAATTAAATGTAGATATTACCAAGGCGTGATGAAACCTTTTTTCAGATTTCAACCCCTAAGGGAATGAAAGTTTGTATGAAAAATTTGACATGACATAAAGTCGACGATATATTAATTTAATGGCGGACCAAGCTGCGCGGGTCAGTTAGTCCAGTTATGAATAGAAATAAAGTCTAACTGATTCACATTAAGATATCTACATAATAAGACGTTAATTTGGGAACTTGTATTGAAATCACGTCTAATTTATAAATTGAAACAAAGTGCGGCGGGTTTTTTTTTTGTTCAAATCTAACTACAATATCCTACTTGGCGCCATGTGCATTACGATAAGATTGTTTCTTGTAATTTCAATAGGCATATGAATAGTTAGAAATTACGCGTTATGACAAAATCTTATATACTGGTAAAGTAGTGCACTAAGGACATTAGAATGAAAGAGTAAAGAAATACGACATCGATACTGTGCGTGTGTGTGAGTGAGTGTGTAAGCTCGTTTTTGCGTGCGTATCCGTATGCGTGCTCGTAAGCATGGGTGTGCGTTTACGAGTGCTAGCCTTCGTATCTTCACACCCGTATTTCCGTAAAGGTAAGTAGGCAGGGGTGCAACCAGTGCACCCACAATCAGCCGAAAATACTCGGTCCCACAATGTAAAAGGTGGTAAGTTACTAGCCTTTAATTACATTATACTGTACATAGTCAAGGGTTTGAGCATGGAAAAGTAAAAAATACACACAGAAAATCTAGAATGTACACGGGTATATTAGAAAAACTCAAACATTTGTACTAAGGATATTTTCATTCTAACAAAAACACTACGTGTCTATAATTTTTGAGGATATTCCTCGATTTCCATGAGATTACATCATTATATTCTTACTTAGTAAAATTACCTTTTTTATATATCATAAGATAGAATACAAGCAGATGGCTTTGCAAAGAGACAATCATCGCCTATAGACACCAAAGATGTTAATTGTGCGTTCCTATCCTTGTGGGCGGGGACTTAATGTATAGTGCCGCAACAGTTTTAGTGCTGTCGTGTTCCGGTTTGTAGAGTAAGGTAGCCGGTAAACTTATGCATGTGGCATAAGACGTCGCCACAAGACAGCAAGGTACCATTAATATCTCTGGTGTCTATAGGCGATGGTTGACTCTTTCCATCAGGAGACACATCTGCTTGTTTGCTATCTTATGAGTTACTAGCGATCCGCTCCGGCTTCGCACGGATTATAATATGCATGCATTAATTATACATATAAATCTTCCTCTTGAATAAATCTATCTATTGATGAAAACCGCATTAAAATCCGTTGCGTAGTTTAAAAGATCTAAGCGAACATAGAGCGGAAGCGACTCTGTTTTATATTATGTATTAACGTACGGCAGTTTTTTCGTCGACTTACTCCACAATTTTCACTACCACGAAAAATCCTATCTATTTTCCGGGATAAAATATAGTCTATACGGATTCGGAAGAATCCCTCTAAGTAATGGTAAAAGAAATTTTGAAATCGGTCCAGTAGTTTTTGAGCCTACTCAATACAAACATACAAAAATACAAAGGTTTCCTCTTTATTATATTAGTATAGATAGCAAACAAGCAGATAACTCTCCTGATGGAAAGAGAAACCGTCGCCTATATACACCAAAGATGTTAATAGTGCGTTGCTATCCATGTGGCGGGATAGCAATGCCATATGCATAAGTCTACCAGCTACTATACCCTCCAAAACGGAACACGGCACTGATAAGCATTTACGCTATTGAGACAGGAATAAGTATGGCCGTGGTACCGTATACCCGGGCGAGACGTTGCTAAACTCCACCACTTAGTAGTCACGATAGTAGTGTCACGTATAGCCAATCGGTCACCTTTTACGACCTGCCTGGCAGAACGGCAGATGGTCTGTTCTTCAAAGTGGAACCAGACCAACACGGGGTTATTAATAACAGCAGTTGCCTTGCCGTCAAATTGTCGTCTTGGTGGTTAATGGTCGAGTCGGTTAAGAATTGAGTCGTAGGAATATATAAGTATCTTCACGCCCGTATCCCCGAAGAGGTAAGCAGAGGTACAACGAGTGCACCCACGATTAGCCGAAGATACTAGGTCCCACAATGTGATAGGTGACTAGCCTATCGCCAACCGGCCACTTTTCTAATCCCGTGCAACGTTGATTTTATCAGAAAACTGAAAAAACACATTTTTAATTGCCCGTCCCAGAAATCGAATCCGGGACCACGTGCGGTTAACTCCGACACCGGACCACAGAGGCGATAGATATTTGCTAACTTTATTTGTCGTTTCCGGTTATCTACATAAGCTAACCAAAATGAATTTGGTAGTATAAATTGTTACGTCAAAGTAAGATAATTGTTACGAAAAAGTATTGGAAAGCATGTTATTAACGAGAAACAAAAAAATATCTCTGGACAAATTACACAAATTGGGGTTGGGGTTAAGCAAATTATTTGCTTGTATTAGAAACTAACGACCTGCCCCGATTTCGCACGGGTTATAATATACATGTATTACACATATACCTTCATCTTAAATCATCCTATCTATAAAAAAACCGCATTAAAATCCGTTGGGTAGTTTTAAAGATTTAAACATACATCCGCCCGGGTCTGGTACCACCGCCTTACCTATTCCTGCCGCAATAGCGTCAGTGCTTGTCACTGTCGTGTTCCGGTT
>DWBA01001591.1:0-10352 GCA_018236825.1 Apodemia zela
GGTCAACAGGCAGTATCCTTGGTTTTGATTCTTTTTGAAATCGCAATAAAAACGCAAAATAAACGACATAAATGGTCATATCTTTTGATCACGTTGACTTACAAGTTTGATTTTTTCACAGCTGAGTCCCTCTCAGCAATCCCTGTAAATCTAAGTATTTGATATAAATTTTTGATACCTTTACGCGTTGCTGAGAAAAAGGGTCTTGACGGACAGACAGACGGACAACGAAGTGATCCTATAACGACTCTGTTTTTTTTTTCCTTTTGGGCACGGAACCCTAAAAATGACAGTGGAACGCGTTAGTTTAAAAAGTCATACTGTTGGTTGCTTTTAGAGGTAAATTTGAGTATGTGCGTAGACTAACACAAATTCTATCGCATCGACGCATTACGCATCTTACACATACTTTCAAACTTATTTAATAATAAGACCTTTAAAGATAAACCTTAATAAAGTTTGAGTGACATAGAGGTGATCCACCACACGGTATGGCAGTTCTTTTTTAATTTTTGCGATATCAACTGCGTTTATGTAATTTAAAAAAAAACAAATATGAAAGAGCCTTTTGAAAAAGTATTAGTGTTATAAGTTTTTTTTATAGCAAACAAGCAGATGACTCTCTCGATGGAAAGAGACAACCATCGAATATAGTTAATGGTTAATAACTGTAGACGTTAATGGTGCGTTGCTATCCGTGAGGCGAAATGGTAATGCCACATGCATAAGTCCCGGTTACGATACTTTCCAAACCCAGGCGACACGTTGCAAAACTCTACACTCTAGTATTCACGATTGCAGTGAAATGCTTAGCCGAGTGCTCGCCTTTTAAGAATTTCCAGTCAAGCAGGCAGATGGTCTGTTATTCAAAATCAGTCCTGACCAACACGGGACATCATTCGTTCACTTCGTATAGATTTAGTAGTGTTATTTGAAAGAAGTAGTGAGTTACAACTAGTACAAAATACATTATCAATTAAACTGCACGAGCATTGAGCATCATGTTAAATTGATATGTCAGTCTTCATCACGAAACACTGAGCATAAATCTACTGTTGTTAACTCCCACGACTGCTATCTATAGTTTATATCTTTGGCCTCCTTTACAGTATTCATTGTATAGTATTATTACATTTTGCTATATGTGAGTACGATACTACGATTAAGGCGCATACGCAATTTTGTACTTTGCGATAGGTGGCTACCGAATGATTAAAAGTAGGTATATACCTAAATATAATCATATTGGTATCTTTAATTTTTAATTTTCATTTAATAACAATTAAACGTCAGTAGGTACCTAGTCGTTCAGAATTACTAATAGTCGGAGATAATTTTCAAAAGTAATTAGTGATAATTTATAAGTACTCGATTGCTACGTGGTCTAGGAGTAAGCCTATTCGCGTCAGACCAAGAGATCCCGGACTCGATCCCCGGGCAAAACTGTTTTCAGGTTTTTCTCGAAAATCCAAAACCTCAGTAGCTCGTATTCTGGCGGGTGGTGTGTTACCACTACCGGATGACCCTTAAAGTTGTCGGTCCCGACTATCGCTAGAAATATTTGATAATCGTTATCAGGTCGGTAAAATGCGGCGATGGGCTCACCCCTCATCACGCCAATCAACAAACCGGTGAATCGTGGTGAACCGGAAAGTCTATTGACGTTCCGATTTCTCTGTCTGTCCCGCCAGGAAACCGGGCGAGACGATACTTCTATGAAAATATAAAATTACTAGCTACCCGCGACTTTCTTCGTATGAACCAACAGTATTACGAGTACTTTCTCTTGCCAAGTCAAGTAAAAGGAAGCATATAGTCTTCCTCGTGAATGTGGGTATCATACACATAAATAATTTTTGAAATGCGACTGGTTATTTTTGAGATTAGCTCGTTGATGCAGTTTTACCGCGTTTAAATTATTTGATAACTAGTGGATGGAAAAACCCGCCTTATGGGACCGTTTTTCCTCGTGTCGATCCGTGCCCCCTTTGAAGAATAGACAATCTGCCTTTCTGCCATGTAAAAACCAAAGATTGGCTATACGTGTGTGAATATAAGGTGCTAGAGTTCTTCAACGTATCGCTCAGGTTTTGGTACCACCGTCTTACCTATTCCTGTCGCAATAGCGTCTTATTATTTTATTTCATCCTTTATTGTACACAACAGAACAATATAACACATTACAGTAAACGAAATTTAAAAAAAAGGCACATAAGGTGAGCTTATCTCTAAAAAAGAGATTTCTTACAGCCAAACCGGTAAAGTGAAAAACTTGACGATAAATATTAAGTCAAAGTGTACGATATACTAAAAATGTTTAACAAGATATAGTAATGTAAACCTAAAGTACTTCAGTAGCACAAATATAGGTACTGTTAAAAAAGAGACAAAAACAAAAAAAAAATTAGATTACTACTTACATACTGAGAAACAAACATTAATAAAAATCACTGTCGTGCTCCGGTTCGGAGGGTAAAGTCGCTGGTAAACTTATGCATGTGGCATTAGCATCCCGCCACGCAGATAGCAACGCACCAGTTATAACTTTAGTGTCAGTTACATCAGGAGAGCCATCTGCTCGTTTGCATAAGATAGTTATGATATAAAAAACACTTGCTGAATAAACAGAGCAAGGTGAATTTATCACAGTTTAGTAGTTTTTCGTGCCCGACGATACCACATTTTCCACTTTTAATGACTATAGCTGGTTATTAACAATAATCTAAGCAACAGCTTTATTAATTGTTTAAGCCACGGAGACTCAACTGACACTTAAAAATTGTTAAATTTCCTCTCTTGTTGTGCTTATGAATTTGGCATTTCATTCATGTTACACGACTGTACGCGCCATTAGCATCGATGGTTGTCCCGATCCACCAGGAGAAACATTGCTGATGTTTGCTGTTTTATGATGTAAAAAAATATATTTGCTCACCTGATTTACAAATCTACAGTAATTTGTACCAATATTGTACAGAGAAAACAATTATAATTGTATTTTTGTCTAAACTAATATTATGAGTTTTTTCACGCCCGTATCCCCGAAGAGGAAGGCAGAGGTACAACCAATGCACCCACGATTAGCCGAAGATACTCGGTCCCACAATGTGAAACATATAAAGAGGAAACATTTTTGTTTTTGAATGTACGATTGTAATGTTTTCACCCAAAAACTACTGGACTGATTTCAAAAATTCTTTCACCATTAGAAAGCTGCATCTTCACTGAGTGACATGGACTACTTTTGATTTAACGGAGCTAAGGGAAATAATGATTTTTGGTCACGGAAACGAAGTAGCGAGCAACTGCTAGTAACGAATAAACTTATAACCTGCTGGACCGATCTTAAAAATTCTTTTACCATTACAAAAGCTACACTATCCAGCAGTGACATAGGCTACTTTTTTACCCAAAAAGTAATGTTTTCTGGTCCAGCGAATGAAATCGCGGGCAACAGCTAGTGTTTAATATTTTTAGTTTATGAAGATCATATAATCTTGTCGTAATAGTCTTAAAGTTTTAAAACAATCTGTAATAGAATCTGATTCTTCACTAACATAATCATAATCCTTTCATTTTATGTCAACTTGACGCGTCTAAATCTGCAGTATTGTAATCTTATTTTCATAGAACCAGTAACTATGATGACTAGCATCTATTAAAGTAGGCCCAATCGGATATCAAACGGTGCGACTGACATGTAAATCGTGATCGGGCGGGACTCGAATACGCTACCACAGACTACCGGTGCCACTGCGCTGACGCAGCAAATTTTATAACACCTGCCGCCTTACCAGGCGTCATTTCTACTGCATCATCCTAAATTGAACCTTTTGGTTATAAAAATAATGGTATATTTCCGTAAGTAATTTTTCTGGTATATGATGTTTTTTAAATAATTAGAAGTTTAAGATAACAATGCAATGTTTCTGTTAATTATTGATTGAATAGGATCATGAACAGATGTTTGTAACGTAATAATATACAAGCTTGTTGGAAAAATAACGTTTTTATTACTAAAATGTTTAATAGATAATTAATTTCTTTTTTGTACATATAATAAGATAAAATGATATATCTTTACATTTATAAGCTTCCGCGGTTGTTTTCCGTGATAATACTGCATGTACGCAACCAAAATTATCCAAGATAGTGCCTGTAAAAGCGCCCAAATATCGGACAAACAATATAAGACTTCAATGATAAGAATAAGTTTTTAACATATAATTTTTTTATGATTTCCCTATGTTGGTTCAAATCTTTATAGACAATTAGATGAATCCGGCCACGCTTAGCTGTGGCTTTATTATAGGTCACTCGAAAATGCTTGGTTTTCCATTTTTTATTGGAACTTTTTAATAAAAAGTATATAAGAACACTCACACAAAAGAAAGTCAAGTCTATCCACTGTCAAGTTTTTAAGTTATGGACACAAACCTACGGAAGCACATTTTTTATATGTAAAGATAGGCCATTTGCCTTCCTGTCAGTCAACTCAGATGTTAGTAAATGCTAAATGAGTCACTCGACAGCTGGAACACTGATGTCCGACGTATCTCGCCCTGAATGCAAGATATGGCTTTAGAATGTCATCATATTACGAGTATCTTCCTTTTTATCTATCAGTGCAATTTTAGTCTCGCGTATGAGATACGTCTACAATACTATGTAGTATTAATTAATAATAATGTCATTATGGTCAATACTTTTTTTTGCTATGGGTAATACCTACTATTTAGAAGGTATAATAGTGTGTACAATATATACACTCAAGACACTCAAGACTCAATAACAAATATCAATATACCTAGATTAATATTTGTTAATAATACTGACATTATGGACAGTGTTTTTTTAACTATATTACAGGTAACAAAGCTCGCAAGCTTACAGATGTAGTATACTCGTACACTCGGAAACAAGATGGACGATGAACTTATATATAAGGATTTCGATGCGGTCGAGATGATCCCTACGAATAATATGTGGCGCAAAATTCGCCGACCGGGTTCGTAATATTGAAGTGAGAGAGATGGTGAAAAGAAGTGTCGATGTAAAAATTAGAAAGGGCATGCTCCGTTGATTCGGACATAAAGAAAGAATCGTAGATGAAAGGTTAACAAAACAGATATACAATGCAAATGTGGAAAGATGTGGGTACCGGGGAATGATCAGATTGATCGGGTACTATCCGAAGGTGATGTCAAAAGTCTTCGCAACTGGTGTGTTTGTATGAAGAGCGTAATAAATCTGAAGAAAGCAAGACAAATGTGCAAGGATCATGACATAATATGGAACTCAGTCCTCTGTGCCTACTCTGTAAGGGATCTGGCGTAAAAATATGTTGTTGTAATAAATATTAATACTGCTGGCAGTATGGTGGGTGTTTGTTCCTGCTATATTACAGCTCAAAAGGTAAGGTAGCTTGCAACCTTAAGCATGTGTAATACCATGTGAATACCAACGCTCTATTTACATATTGATCTCTACAAACGCTGGTTGTTTTCACTCATTTTCAACATAAAGAGAGCTTCTGCTTGTTTGCTATCTTGTGTAATCAGAATGACAAAAAATTCAACAATTCTAGAAAATCTATAAGTTTTTTTTTGATAGTATGAATTCTAAATACATCTTTATATACATTTCTATAAAAATTCAAAGAATATGTTACCACAATCATAAATAGGCAGGTAGAATCCTGTTCGTTTAATACCTAGAGTCAATTCAAAACAAGTCAACCTTCGTCAATTTTATCTAATGTATTATTATAATGTATTCCGTTGAAAAAAACCATAATTCCTTGATCCTCCCAATCCTAAAAAAGTGAAGATGATGTTTTTAATCTAACGTTCGAAGGATTGACAGGTCGGTTCGTTCCCGCCGCGCCGGAGGCCGCTATCAGGTAAAAACTTTGATTAAAAATATTTCAGCGAAAGCTTGTGAGCTAAAATTGATGTTATCGAAGTATATTTTCTATTATTTTATGTTTTGAAATAGTTTCATATCTAAAAATCTTTTAATTAACTTCAATCGAACAACACGTTCGTAAAGCTTGTATGCTGACTCACAGAAAACTGAAATTTGTTGCATGAATAATTTAATATATTTCTACCTTCTATGCCAGATTTTGATAAGCCTAGACTGACTCATTAATCAGGTCATTACTATATCTATATAACATATTATTATATTATTACTTTTTAATATAATATTACTTATTATCTATATTATATAATATTATAAATGCGAAACTTTGGATGTATCGATGGATGGATGGATGTTTGTTGCTCAATCACGCCAAAACCACTGAACGGATTTGAATGAAATTTGGAGCACTGGTAGATGATGACCTGGAATAGCACATAGACTACTTTTTATCCCGAAAAAATGAGTCATTCCCGCGGGATTCACCAAAAACTTTTTATAATGCAGCAGGCTGCACGCTGCAGCTAGTATCTGTAATAAATACGCTCATACCTAGAGCGCATGTACCCCGCTTTTATCACAGAATACATAATAGTACAAAAATGTCTCTTAGTGAAAAAATATGTATGCGCGGGATAGATATTTACAATTCGTATCCGACATATCTGTGTTTACATCTACTAATATACAAAATTCTTGTGTCACAGTTTTTGTTACCATACTTCTACGAGACGGCTTTTTTATATCATAGATAGCAAACAAGCAGATAGGTCTCCTGATGGAAAGAGTCAACCATCGCCAATAGACATTAAGATGTTCATGGTGCGTTGCTATCTTGTGGCGAGATCTTAATGCCACATCCATAAGTTACCTACCTCACCCTACAAACCGGAACACGACAATGACAAGCACTGACGTTATTGAGCCAGGAATAGGTAAGGCGGTGGTACCAGACTCGTGCGAGACAATCCTGAATCCAATCCTACCACCTAGTAGCCACGATGGTAGTGACTCACATAGTCAATTAGTCACCTTTTACGACATGCCTGGCAGAACGGTAGTGGGTCTATTCTTCAAAGGAGCCCGAACCAACACGGGGTAATGTTTGACCGATTTTGATAAAATTTTGTATGTAAATTCAGTAGGTCTGAGGATAGGTTGTTATTTATTTCTTATACCCCTAACTGATAAGGATGGTACACACACTCCAAATTTTATTTTATAATTTTTTGTTTTTTTTTATTAATATTTATTTATGATGTGGGATTAAAAAATTCATACGACCCTAAATCTTCAGATTTTTACCATTAACCCTTAATAATTTTTATGGCAAAACAATGTTTGCAAGGTCAGCTAGTATAAAAATAAATTAATCGATTTATTCCACCATTTAGAAGTTTGGGGTGCATGTAGTTAATTTTTGTACACTTTGTTGGAACCCTATATACCCCCCTATAACAAAGGTATAGTTACAGTTTTGACCATCGGCACTTGGTGAAACTTCATTTTGATATAATATTTATTAATTAATACACTTGTACTGTTTCACAATACGATAGTAATCATTTATTTATACATTTTATTAAATACTAGCGACCTGCCCCGGCTTCGCACGGTTTATAGTATACATGTATTATACATATTTAAACCTTCCTCTTGAACCAATCTATCAAAAAAAAACCGCATCAAAATCCGTTTGGTAGTTTTAAAGATTTAAGCGTACAAAGGGAGTTAGGGACAGAAAAAGCGACTTTGTTTTATACTATGTAATGATAAGATAGCAAACAAGCAGATGGGTCTCCTGGTGGAAAGAGTCAACCATCACCTATTGACACCAAAGATGTTAATGGAGCGTTGCTATCTTGTAGCGAGGTCTTAATGCCACATGCGTAAGTTTACCGGGTACATAACTCTCCAAACCGGAACACGACAGTGACAAGCACTGACGCTATTGAGGCAGGAATAGGTAAGGTGGTGGTACCAGACCTGGGCGAGACAATGCTGAAGTCTACCACCTAGTAGCCACGAAGATAGTGGCTCAAATAACCAATTACTCGCCTTTTACGACAGGCCTGGCAGAACGGGAGTTGGTCTATTCTTCAAAGGAGCCCGAACCGGTAGCCGGTAAACTTGTGCATGTGGCATTAAGACCTCGCCACAAGATAGCAACGCACAATTCACATCTTTGGTGTCTAAAGGCGATGGTTGACTCTTTCCATCAGGAGGCCCATCTGCTTGTTTGCTATCTTATGATATAATTTTTTTTTAAAGTTTATTTTAACGATAAGTACTTTTCTATCCGTGTAGCGGGATAGTAATACCACATGCAAGTTTATTTACCGGCTAACTTATTTTTCAAACTGAAATATGACAGTGACAAGCACTGACGCTATTGTGGCAGGAATAGGTAAGGCGGCGGTACTAGACCCGTTGTGGAACTCTGCTACTTAGTAGTAGGTAACAATTGGGTGTGACACATTGTTTGTGTTTTATGAGCTGCCTGGCAGAATGTCAGATGGTCTATTCTTCAAAAGGGGTTCGGACCAACACAGTGACAAATTTTTTTTAAATGTTAATCATTTTCAGTGATACATCTCAGAGTCCCTCTAGCGTTAGGCCTGTTCACACTTCTCACATCTTCAGATTATTCTTACTTGGTGATTCCATTAACTTAGTTTCATCGTAATTTTTTTTCAGAGTTCCTTGAATACGAGTAATCCTATACTATCGGCGGACAGACAGTACATTTTAGCTCCAAGTGAAGTTGAATCTGTAAGTATATAAAACTTTAAATGTTTATTAGCTCCACCCTGCAGCCCGTTTTATATTAGTTTTAAATGAATCCCACAGAAGCAATTTTTTTTCCGGGATAAAAACCATAGGACTTTAAAGATGCAAGATGCAAGCATGGCCATATGCACATGATTTTTTTAGTACAAGACAAATTGTTTAATAAGTGACACTTAAAATTAAGTCATCTAGGTTAATATTTTCTTATGTTTAGTGCAATCAGACAAAATACTTCTTCCTTTGCCAGCTGGAGATGCAGTGCCTATGTGTATGAATTATATAGGTACCTATTCAGATAAATTTACCGATCACGACCGAGTAGAAATTACTTCAAGACCTATTAAGAATAGGTAAGATGATGATAAATGTCTTTATGAACAATTTTATACCAAGATAAAATGTTGTAAGCTAAGCCGATAAATATTAGATAAATTCTGTAATACTTACAATCCTAATCTTAATAATTATGAGGTAAATAAAAACGTAGCTTATCAGAGATAGTACGACGAAGGTTATGGCCTGCGTCTGACATATCAATATATTGACAGATACAAATTCAAATATTTATTTCGTAGGCAAATTTTACGCTTAACACATTACGCCTGTTCCTCTGAGGGCTGAGTTTTTTTAATATCATAAGATAGCAAACAAGCAGATGGGTCTCCTGATGGAAAGAGTCAACCATCGCTTATAGACACCAAAGATATTAATGGTGCGTTGCTATCTTGTGACGAGTTCTTTTAATGCCACATGCATAGGTTTACCGGCTACCTCAACCTCCAACCCGGAACACGACAGTTACAAGCACTGACGCTAATGCGGCAGGAATAGGTAAGGCGGTGGTACCAGACCTGGGCGAGACAATGCTGACTCTACCACCTAGTAGCCACGATGGTAGTGAATCGCCTTTTACGATATGCCTGGCATAACTGCAGTTGGTCTATTCTTCAAAGGAGCCCGAACCAACACGGAGTAAAACCTTAAGCTTTTATCAAAATGGACACCTAATAAATACATTATTTTAGGTTAAGGCGGAATTAGAGCCACGTGATAAAAATGGAAAAACTCCACTGATGCTAGCACAAAGTCACCGGCACGTGGAAGTGGTGAAGCTGCTCCAGAAGGAGATGAAGCGCAAGTCTCACTGGATGCCGCCACTGTCGGAGCTCTGGGCGCTCCTTTTCGGCGGCGCCGGGGACTCCAAGGGACCGCTTCTGTTTTTCTTGGTATCAGTACTGTTGTGGGGGTACCCTATGTATATTATACGAGTAAGTATTTTAGTTTTATTATTGGCTTATATCCTACTAATATTATAAATGTGAAAGTTTGTGAGTATGGATATATGTTTGTTACTCTTTCACGAAAAAACTGCTGAACAGATTTGGATGAAACTTGACGCACAAGTAGATGGTGACTTGGAATAGCACATAGGTTACTTTTATCTTGGAAAAATTAGTTGTTCCCGCGGGATTCACTTAAAACGATATAATGCAGCGGGCTGCACGCTGCAGGCTGCAGCTAGTAGCTTCATTACATAGTATAAAACAAAGTCGCTTTCTCTGTCCCTATCCCCCTATGTATTGTTACAGAATGATCTAGATACGGAATGATCTCGATAAAAAAAGAAACGGTTGTTA
>DWBA01001592.1:0-10351 GCA_018236825.1 Apodemia zela
GGTTAAATATATAGTATTTTAGTAAATTGTGTATAATTTAAATCTGAAGTTACCATAATAGTTGTCTGGAAAGCAGGAAATAGTCTTAACTGTAAGTAAATTAACACAAACTTACGAACTTAGGTACATATAATGAGCGCGTAGTCCTGAGAAAATTGCAGTCACTACCTCGTATAGTTATATAATAAATTAAATAGATTGTGTTATGTTATAGAGTAGGACCGCGCAAGGATCAGACCTTCCTTATTTTATAAAAGCTAGAGTAAAATTTCAGCTCAGTTTTAGTGTATGTCTTCAAAATAAATAAAAATAATCCTTGGCTATGAAATTAAGTTTGAAGGTAGCAAAGCTGTATAAAACCGCATCTCAAATTCGTATGTTTAAAGTTCAGTTTTTATATATTTTATTTGAAACCATATTGGAAATCACTTAGTCCATTGTCAGACACTTAGTATGATTGCAACACCCTGCCAGCCATGATTCAATTATGTCAATAATAATAAATTGAAATGATACTTACGTTATACTTAGTAGACAAGCTTAATTTTACATGATGCACTTGAGGAAGTATCAAAATAGGTTTCCTTAGTAATCAGAACGTTGTGATAGTGCCTACATCTTGCCAAACACATTATACGTGCACCGTAGGTTAGGGTGCGAGGTACCTTCATATATGAAATCATAAACACAATCATAAGCACAAGGCTCTCCTGATGGAAAGAGACAACCATCGTCTGGAGACACCAAAGATGTTAAAGGTGCCCTGCTATTTGCCATACGCAGTAGTTTACCGGCTACGTTACTTTCCTCATCGGAACGCGACTGCGACAAGCACTGACACCATTGTGGCCGGAATAGGGAAAGCGGTGGTGCCAAATCAGAGTGAATGTTGCGAAATTCTACCACCTACTAGTCACAATGGTAGGGACACGTTGGCTAATCATTCGCCTTTTACGAATTGCCTGGCAGAATGACAGATTGTCTATTGTTCAAATGGGTCCAACCACATTACCTTGCGAATTGGCGAACTAAGTCAACCGTACCGATAATGATTTACAGCTAGGTTCTGTTAAACTAGACATGTATTTGGTCTCTTTGAACTATCATTAATCAACATGTGAAAGTGTCAAGACAGGTGTCTAAGGCTTGTTATGTCGATGGTGTTCAGATTACAAAACATAAATTCGCAAAAGTGCTGAAAACGCCGATCAGCATTAGCAGCATATCTACTACGAGGTGCGACTCTATCATCTGTGGTTGCGTTAATTACTCCCTGCACTTGATTAGTGAAGGTTTCGTTTTATTATACACGTTATTTAATTCATGCATCTCGACATTTTACGTGATTCTCAATAAAGATGCTTCTTTCGTTTCGTTTGTTAATTCCATTAATTTCACAATTTCTTGTGTTTCAATAATTCTTAACTTTAATCATAGTACCTACCTTCTTTTAAATTATGGTATGTGACCGTAACAATAATATTTAAATTCTATTTGAGCCAAAAAATATTAAAAAGAAGCAGTTATAGAAGACTAAATCTTTGTGTTTGATTTCTTCTATTATTTTCGAGTGTAGGTATCTATTAATTTAATGTAGTAAATCTTCGATGTAGTATATCTATAATAATCTTCGAGTATAATAGGTATCTATTATTTTAATGTAGTACAATCTATACTACTTATACTTTTAAAATAATCTATAATATAGCGTGTCTGAACGTTCAATATTTTTTCTCAAATTTCGTGATAAAAATTCGTTGTTTTAATTTTTGTCTCTCTGCTTGTCTGTATATACGAGTATGTAAGCCCTGTAATATTTCTACAACGCAAGCAGTCGCAAAGCATTGGGTTTAATGAATTTTTGTGTACAAATAATAAGTTTTTTTGCATATAAATAACTCTCTATGACAAATAAATAAAATAGTATAGATGAATATTGTGGATATGGCTAGGGACTAAAGGTTAGTTTATTTGGGATAAAAGCATGGCAAACAAATTTTTTCTCTCTTATGATTAACTAGCGACCTGCCTCGACGTCGCACGGATTATAATATAAATGTATTATACATATAAACCTTCCTCTTGAACCACTCTATCTATTAAAAAAACCGCATCAAAATCCGTTTGGTAGTTCTAAAGATTTAAGCATACATAGGGAGTTAGGGACAGAGAAAGCGACTTTGTTTTATACTATGTAATGATTTTACATTAGCAAGACAAAAGACCGAATGAACAAGAACAAGACCAAAATCAAGACCGAATATGCAAGACTAGGACCAAGTGTACAAGACTAAAAGAAAAAGTATATTTTTCATTGGAATCATGAGTTAAAATATTTGTCATTACTTAAAGATAATATGCTTTTCTTTTAAGAACAAAACATCATTTTTAAATTGAAGTTTTCAATTTGATTCACTCGATTTAATTAAAAAATTAAACTTTGAAAATTAGGATCTACAAAAATGTACTCAAACTATGTATTCTTTGTCTATTTTTCTTTCTCTCAAGTATTTTGTATTTTTTAAACTAAAAGTTCGATGCGCTGAAGGAATAAAGGAAGTTGATATGTGTAGGTAATAAAAAATGTAAGCAACTTTCACGTTAAAAATAAATGGTAAACTTAAGCATTTTGCAACACAATATTAACATCTTTCGTGCCTACGGGCGATGGTTTCTCTTTCCATCAGGAGAGCCATCTGCTTGTTTGCTATTTTATACTGCTCTACACCTACTCACGTCGACACACTACAACAGTAGTAAATTACAATGGCTCTTATGGTACGAGTTATATCGCGAACTATACGATCCGTGGCTGTCCATAACTTGTATAGTTATGTTTTAGTAAAAACTCATGGTAAAGGTTACGACTCGCTATGGCTTCCTACAGTTAAGGATCGGTACATAAATATTGCAATTTAAAAACTGTAGGCGCTTTACAGAAAATTATTTACCAGTTACCACTGAGTTACCTGCCCGCCATCAATTTGAACTAAATATTTCAATGAAAAAATTGTTTTTTTTCACCCAACAGTTTCAGAAGTAGGGTAATAATTTTCAAGCGTACCTATAGCGTAAGCGTAAATATAAATTTAGGTGAATTTCTACAGTACGTATGAATTGACGGATTTGTTGGATTCTATCAATTTTAAGGGTAACCCATACAATTTTAACTGACTACGTAACGCTAATAGAAGGTAATGGTTTCTCATAGTCTGGTTAGAGTTTCTTAATTTAACTTTGTGACTTGTTATTAAATTTTTTACCTTGTATAAAACTAGTTTATAATTTAGTTGCGTAGTTTTAAAGATTTAAGCGTAGGTACAAAGGGAGTTAGGGACAGAAAAAGCGACTTTGTTTTATACTATGTAATGATGATGATAATGATATCGTAAAGCATATCAACTAGGAAATGTGTTTTACTCTTTAACTGCCTTGTTGTCCTGATTCGATTATCTAATCAGTCAAAGTGTTTTTCGGCGTTGATACAGGCTCCTTTAGATGAAAAGAGCAACATCCTTCCTGCTAGGTAGTTCATAAAAGGTGGACGATTGGTTAAACGTGTCACAATGTAATTACTAGTTCTACAATTTCTCATCCGATGTTGCTACCACAACATTATATTTTCCGCCGCAATATCGTATAGAGCATTGTTTCCCAAAGTTGGCGATAACGCCCCCTTGTGGGCGCTGGAGGGCCTGCAGGAGGGGTAAGAGGCCCAGAAAAATTGGTTGCGTTTAGAATATAGGTTTATTTAAACTCCAGGCGAGACTGATATGTTATTGAGGTTTGTAAGGTACAAAAAAAAGAGGGGGCGCTACAAAATAACTAATTATCAAAGCGGGCGTTAGACGAAATCAGTTTGGGAACCTTTGGTATAGAGGTATCAACTTGATACGTCTCCGCGTCCTGAGAAAAAAGATCTTGATAGACGGACAACGAAGTGATCCCTTCCAATAGGTCGGACGGAAGGACAATAAGGGTTCCGGTTGTCCTTTTCAGGTACAGAGCCCTAAAAATGTAATAAAACTTGAGAGGTGTCAAGGGACACCCGGATGGAACGAAGTTCCTAACACAGTTCCAAGATATACAAAATATTATGAAGAAAACAATGGTCATCTGCAATTTTATAATATATTCAAAAAAAAGTATTATAGGAGGTATATATATACATATATATATATACATCATTTATATATATTATAGGAGCTTTCTATAAGAGAGAGAGAGAGAGATACAGAGACAGACAGAGAAACATGCGCACGCCGCACAACTTACAATAGCTTACTATAGCAAAAAGTGTCGTTACAACTTTTCGTGAGAATTATTTCCGTCTAGCCCCCTTTCGCAACGCGCGATAAGGAACTTCGTTCCAATAAAGCGATACTAATTTTAGATTCGGCTGTAGCTGCAAGGTTAAGAAAACATCACATAAAATATGGTAGTTAACTTGTAGCCAAGGTCGCAAACATATCATATACGAGTATTACTTCCCGAGTCTGTGTTTCTGTCTGTCTTCAATCTGTGGGTCTTCAAGAGAAGAGTGCACGGGTTCCTTCTAGGGAAGTGCGTTCATGAAGATCGTGGTCAAGCGCTCCTCTATCGAAACTAAAAAAAAATATTAGGTCGCTTGGCAATTAAAAAGATTGAGCCTATAAATAATATGAGTAGGTATATTAAAACTAGTGATTATCCCGTCCCGCCGTTATTTCAAAAAACAAAGCTATTTTTATGGGATCTTTTTTCTCATAAGACAAAACAAGCAAACAAGGCGATGTCTCTCCTGATGGAAAGAGATAACCAACGCCTATAGACACCAAAGATGTTAATAGTGCGTTGCTATCTAATACGTTAGATGTTAATGCCAGATGCACAAGTAAATTTCCCAGCTACCTTAGCCACCAAACCGGTACACTCCAAACACAACAGTGAGAAGCACTGACGTTATTGCGGCAGGAATATGTAAGGCGGTATTTGGTGGTATCGAGCTGAGGCGATGCGTTGTAGAAGTCCTAGTAGTCACGACGGTAGTGACTCGTATAGCCAATCGTTCACCTTTAACGAACTGCCAAGCAGAATTGCAGATGGTCTATTCTTCAAAGGGGGTTCGGATATGGAAATTTTCTTATGGATCCCTAGATTTAATAGAAAACGAGATAGCCTATTTTTCACTGATAATACGAGTATTATAGTGTTTAAGATATTTTTCTCTAATGTCGATCTATTAGTTTTATAGATCATCCATTACAAACAAATTAAATATTTTTTCATCGTTATAATATCATGGTTGTTTTCAATTTATTAGCTTAATAATAATTTGTGATAATTATTAGATTTACCTAATACGAATTGGATAGACACGTACCTACTATGCGTGAAATAGACTCGTCGGAAAATTATTTTCTAGTCTACCTAGATAATTAGTGATTTTGTTTATAACAAAATATAATATGACAAATTAATTTACTACCTTTGATAAAAACACACTTGAAAGATAAAACAATTCCAGAACAGATTAGTACGATAAGCGTGGCTGAATATGAATAGACGCGTTTTTAGTTAACATACAATAATAAGTTTTTATCGAAATGATGTTAGTGTTTATTATAAGTGTCACTGGCCTTATATCAACCGGTAAGCTGCAATACGATAAAATATTTAAAATTAGAACATCTTTGTGATCTGCTGCAGTAAATATAGCATTCGATTTTTGTATTTATGCCAGCACTTAAAATACGCGTGCGTGATCATACCGTACTTTGTATTTGAAACATTAAATCTCGAAGCATGTGTTTTTCATTGTTACTTCAGGGACCAACATGAAAATCGAATAGGTTTTAAATACAATTATTTCTTTTTATGGCAGTTTTATATGATTAAAGATTAATTTAAGAAACATAACTGTAAATTATATTCATATATATTTTCATAATTACAAAAATTTACGAAATTGTGACAAATATTACTACGGACATGTAAATGTTATAGAATGTAATTAAACTTTTTTATCCTTTTTATCTCTGTGGCTCGCTAGTCTGTCCAAACCATGGAATTATCAAACCCATGGTCCAAACGCATACAAATGACGTCACTCACGCATTATCGCCTAGTATTCTGTGTTGTCTGTATTCATATGACCAAATTCCTATTTGAACTTTTTTCTTACATATAATATGTTGAGTTTATACGGAGAAATCAAAAAGCCGTATATGTAATTACAACTTTAAGGTAACATTCTATAGATGAAATTTTAAAGCCTTCATTTTCGTTACATACAACCAAATTTTCTCATTTCAACCCACTTTAAAGGTGGAAGTTCTTAATGGGGTTGTATTTATTTTATAAACCCAGAACACGAAAATTTATAAACCGATTTGCAAATTTCTTTCTAACAAACAAAATGTTTGAAAGGATATTGGCGCTGTTTTTTGCCATTTAAATTTGATAAAAATCTGATCCGGAATTTAAAAATATAGAAGGTTGGATGTCAGGTGTTGCAGTTTTACTGCGTTTAGCAGACCTGACATCCAACCTTCTATATTTAGTATAGAATAATACATTATTTAGTATAGAATTATCCATTAACTATTACTAGCGATTGCCTGTGGCCGAAATTCTACCATAGACTAGACATTAAAATCTCTTAAGTTTGTCAAGTGACTTTAGCTGTAAAGAAAATAGTATAGTATTCATGTGTGTATAATTTTATGTATGTCACATGAATGTAGTGAGTACAATGTTTATTTTTATTCATTTAGTGTATTTCTAACCGGACAACTACAGTAACATGTAGTAGCAGAGCAATTCAAGCAGTAGTGTTTCAGTGGCAGGAATTGGTAAGGCAACGGTGTTCGAGCAAGACGTCGCAATTACCTACTATGTACAGTTTTTGGTTCCTGCCTTTAACTGGGTAATTCGAATAAAATCATAGTCCAAAGATAGGTCAATGTAAAGATGGCGATAACCACACATATTACCCGCCGACAAACCCATAATTTTTGGTGAACAAGAATGATAATGACGCGAACTTTGCCCTCTAAGGGAGCTGTTATGTTAATCATTGTTATTTTTTAAATAGGTACTTATCTCATTTTTTTTTCAATAGTAAACCGAGTCAGTTTAAAAAATGGTTCATACATACATACATATCTTCACGCCAGATCCCTTACGGGATAGGCAGAGAGGAACGAGTCCCAAGTGTCACGACCTTGCAGATTTGTCTTGCTTCCTCCACATTCATTACTCCCTTCATACATACACGCTGGTTGCGAAGACTCTTGACACCACCTTCGGACAATACCCGATCAATCTGATCATGGTATGTCAGTACTAAAATGGTACCTATGCAATATTAATATATACTACAACATATTGTTTCAATTTGTTTTCGATTTGTCTTGAAATCACATTCATAAATTATCGGAACAATGTGTTTTGCCTGGCATTTTTATTTTGTCACTATGAATAAACGGCCTTAGGGTTGTCACCAATGATTAAAAATCAGTAAAACTCTATTTAGTGGCGCCAAATAAGAATTTATGGTGTTCCTACGGTTCAATTGTCAATTACATAAATACGTCATTATTTGTTTAAAATGATATAAACATTAGGTTTTGGTCCTTTTCGCAACTTATTAAGTAAATAAAGCTACTTGTCAAAAAAATCTGTACCACATTTCGCATATTTTTTGTTACTAATGTACCTATAAACTGACAAGCGTGATGGTACTAACGTGAAGTTATTTTAACATTGTGACGTCACAAAAAAGACGACCAATCGTGATACCTACTATTTAAAATTAGAATTACTTTTTAAAATTTTATCACTTAAAATTGGTTTTATAATTACTTAAAAATAATTGTTTATTAAATTTTTCGCATCTGATATCAAAAGTAAGCATTCATACTAAAGTTTTTAAAAATATAAAAAATACATAATATTTTTTTCAAAACCACAATCGACTTGGTTACCCTATTTTATATTATTATACCACCAACTTGCCTTTTCCTGCCGCAATAGCGTCAGTGCTTGTCACTGTCGTGTTCCGGTTCAGAGGGTAAAGTACCCGATAAGCCGGGTACACCCCGTGTTGGTCCGGGCTCCCTTTGAAGAATTTCCTCCATTTGCCGTTCTGCCGTGCAGTTCGTAAGAGGCGAACGATTGGCTATGCAAGTCGCTACCATCGTATATATTAGGTGGTAGATGTCTGCTTGTCTCGCCCGGGTCTAGTACCACCACCTGTCCTATTCCTGCCACAATAGCGTCAGTGCTTGTCACTGTCGTGTTCCGGTTTGAGGGTAAGGTAGCCGGTAATAACATCTTTGTAGTGTATAGGCGATGGTTGTCTTTTTCTGTCAGTAGTACCATCTGCTTGTTTGCTTTTGCTATAATATAAAAAACTGTACGGTGACAACCCTTTGTCTAGTCCTCGCCCGCGCAGCTATTACAAAACAATGGTGTCCTGTCGCATCTTACTCCATAACTACCGCTTAATAAATATTTATATAATCCACTGTTGACAATCACATTTACATTGTTGTACGTGTACAATGTGGTGCTGGGAACGTGTAGGTTGGAGATTTTGTGATGAGTATAACTTGTTTTAGAATTGGATTA
Organism: Apodemia zela; assembly: GCA_018236825.1. NCBI lineage: Eukaryota > Metazoa > Arthropoda > Insecta > Lepidoptera > Riodinidae > Apodemia > Apodemia zela. The sequence continues at coordinate 8,614 of DWBA01001592.1, forward strand.
GGTCAGTACTCAGTATTCACCAAGAAGAAGAGTATCTACTCACGTTAGGAAGAGTACCTACTACCTACTACATTACCTAACAAATGGTAAAGAAAAAAAGTGATTGAGCAACAAACATTCATAGGTACCTACATCCAAACATCCAATGAATAGCTATATATTAAAATTATAAATGCGAAACATTTATAATTTTAATATATATAGATTTCATATCTTAGTATAATATTATCTTAAGATGCGTAATATGCCCATCTTAATATAATAAACCAGCTAGTGCCTGCAACTTTTTTTGCATTAATTCAAAAAATAATGATTCACAGCTCCTCCTACGTAGGTTATAGCGTGATAATATATGTAGCCTATATTATGTTGACCCGACCTGTTAGTAATATTTATGCAAAATTTGAAGTAAATCCATGCAGTATTTTTTGAGTTTAGCCTGGACATACATACAGACAAACAGACAAAAATTCTAAAAACTATATTTTTGGCCTCGATATCGACTGTAGATCACGTCCCAAGTATTCCTTTAAAAAAATATTCAATGTGCAGTTTTGACTTTCCGCACCTTAATATTTGATTTCACTTTTTTTTCATGCATGTAAATATGTTGTATATTGTTAATATCGTGTCTTTTAATTGTGTTTTGTTTGGTTTCCTGGATTTCTTGTGTGTGTTTTTTTTGTTCTGTTTATTGCCTTATTTGTTCGCTTGTTCTTGATACTTACTATAATATTATGTGTAGCATTGTATGATAAATAAACAATTCTTATTCTTATTCAAATACTACTGAACCGATTACGATGAAATTTGGTATGTAGGTAGCTGAAGACCCAGAATAACACAAAGGCTATTTTTTATCCCGAAAAAATTAGTTGTTCCCGCGGGATTCATCAAAAACTTTTTGTAATCCAGCGGGCTACACGCTGCAGCTAGTATATTATAAATGAGGGCTGTACTTTAGCGACCTACTAACTTCGAGGTTTTAGAGGTGGATCAGGGAAGGGGGATGCTAGTAGACCAATCCAATAAGGGGAGGATTTTTGGGGTTATTTGAGATGTGAAGCCAAAGATCAAACGACAACGTACAATACCACCATATTTAGGAGTATTTTTTTTTACGGAAAAAGAGCACAGCAATAGAAAAACACACACACTTATGTAATTGACGCACACAGCCGTCATGCTTTTTATTTTGTTTCGCAACTACGCAAGCGTCTTTAAAAAGAGAAACGAGTACCGAATTGATTTTCTTTCTCTCTCTATCGACGGGACGACTTTTGCTCGGCTCACCTACTTTTTGTGTAATACCTCTATGTATAGATATCGTGTTGATGTTTGTTTAGCAACGCTTTTTTGGTTAACTCTATCTAGTTCGCTAGTGAACGGACTTGAATATATTAAGATAAGATAATATTTATTGGCACCACATTTTCACAATATTACTCAATAATACAATAATTAATCATAATACGAGTATGTATTAAAACTAGACCGTAAAAAAATAAATAAATTTAGAAACTAAAAGATTTAACAGACAACTAATAAACTAATAAATGGACAATACAGTATTTGAGCATAATCTATATCTATATTAATATTATAAATACGAAAGTTTGGATGTATGGATGGATGGATGGATGTTTGTTGCTCAATCACGTAAAAACCACTGAACGGATTTGGATGAAATTTGGCACACAGGTAGATGATGACCTGGAATAGCACATAGGCTACTTTT
>DWBA01001593.1:0-10344 GCA_018236825.1 Apodemia zela
ATCTAACTTAACATGTATCTGCCTGAACTAGGTTGACCTGTGTTTCAGGCGTTAGGGGCTAGTAAATACAATAATATCGATATAATCACGGATAAGATTAACATAAGTGAGCATATTTTATAAGAATCCATATTATAGAGTGGTATTGCTCAGTTTTTATGTATATGCAATAATCAAGTAGAGTTTCTGATGGAAGATGTACATCGCCATCAACAGTCACATGCAACAAAATAGTCTCTAATCTTTATAACTTGGATATTATATGTCAGGTACTATTACTATAATTACGATCTACAATACTTAATATTTTTTACTGCGCAGTTAACAAATTAAACTGAACTAGCGATCGTCCTGTGGTCGAAATTCGACCAAAGACTAAAATAAAATCTCTTAAGTTTGACAACAAACTTTAGCCGTAAAAAAATTTTCCATGTTTATATTATTGTGACCTTGGACGAAGTATGAAATTCCTAATTCTTAATCTAAGATTGTGACATACATTACATATAATAATATGTAATGTATGTCACAAGAATGTAGTGTGTGTATTGTTTATTTTTATGAATTTAATGTAATTCTTATGTATATTATTTAAAACACTAGCTGGTTCTTCACTTTTCACTAGTTCGCTTCGCACTTCGCTGGTTCACTAGTAACACTTCGTTTGCGTTAATTCAGAAAAATAAAGATTCACAGCTCCACCCCAGCAGGTGAGAGCGTGATAATATGTAGCCTATATGTTGATCCGACCTGTTAGTACTTAGTAACATTCATGCAAAATCCATGCAGTACTTTTTGAGTTTAGCCCGGACATACATACAAACAAACAGACAAAAATTCTAAAAAATATATTTTTGGCTTCGATATCGAATGTAGATCACGCCCCAAGTATTCTTTAAAAGAAATATTCAATGTAAAACCGTTCATTTTCTTGAATTAAAAATATGCATTATGCATACTATTTTTTTTTCTAAACTGTAATGAATAAAATGGCGTAGCCAGATTCAGAATATTTTTTTTATAATTTTGCAAGGTCTCGCCTAGGTTTCGCACCCCTGGCTTATCTTTGATTTGTTCTGGTTTGTAGAGTAAGGTAGCCGGTTTAATCACACATGTGGCATTTCAATCCACCGCACGGATGACAACTCACCATTAATATATTTGGTGTCTATAGGCGCTGGTCGTGTCTTTTTATCAGGAGAACCATTTGTTTGTTTGCTATCTTATGAAATAAAATAAATAATTATTTTCGTCTGTACAATAAATTTTTGTCATGAATACTATGTGAATACAATTTTGCTACTACTACGTATACTAATATTATAGAAAATTATTTAAGTAGGGTTTTAGATGAACTATAAAAACGAAAAATAATTATATATAAGGCTTATATTTTAATAATTGATTAAGTTCAGTTTTATCCCTGAAGCTTTTAATATCCACTAGCTGCACCCTGTAGAACGCTCCATCATAAAAGTTTTTAGCGAATCCCACGAGAACAACTTATTTCCCCGGGATAAAAAGTAAAAAAAATAGGATTAAATTATCCTTTGTGCTATTATAGGGCATCATCTACATGTGAGCTAAATTTCATCCAAATCGGTTCAGCCATTTTTGCGTGATTGAGTACCAAATATCCAAACATTCTAAAATATCTAAAAGAGACTTCTTTTAAGCTTAACTATTTTAAATGATCTAGCAATTGATAAATTATGATTATGATTAAAGCTCAAAAGAAGAATCTTTTAGCTTGAAAGGACAAAATAATGTATTACCATCTCAATGTTTAGTTCAAGAAGTTTGACTTTTTTATGTTTATATTAGGTACTAATAATTGTTGCCTGTCTCTTAGCACTTAAATAACATTTCTGAATGTCATAGGGTAGCGAAAAAAACCAGAAATTGTTGTGCTATTGGAAAGAAATAACTATAGCCTGTAGATAGTAGATACTAAAGTAAATATGTAAACTAATCGTAGCATACAGATTTTAACCAACATTGTGTAAAATACAATTTAGATAAAAGTTAAACAATCTAGCGTCAAATAACATCATATTACGAGTGATAAAATGAATCAAATTTAAAATATTTTCAACAAACTATTCCTGGAAAGTTTCAAAATTTTCACAGCGATTCATTACTAGTTCGATAATCGTTTGGAAGTGTGCGATGTATAATCAAGTAGCGGAGCAGGCCGTGGGGACGGGGGGTAGTCGTAAAACTATTACGGCAACGTTCTGTGGAGCACTACGTCGGCTTCATTAATCGCCCATCGTATGAAGCTATCCACTGTTATTATGATATGATGGTCCGGTAAACGCATCGCTGCGTATCGTGTTTCCACATGTAAGACCGTATATTGTCTTGCTGAAAATATACGCTGAAAATTATTAGTACAAATTGCTTATTAACAAACGTCCTTGAACTACAGAGTGGATAGCACCTACTACGCAATCGATTTGGCTCAGCTTCGATTCCCGACAGGAACAAACTGCTTGTATTTCTGGGTTTTGTGTTTATTAACTAATTATAATAAATTTTATAAACATAAATAAAATGGATATTAGAATATAAAAATATAAATACATATTAGCGTAATAAAAATAAAATAATTACGCGAACGTATACGAGTAAGAAATTTAGCACAGTTAAAATTTGTACATGTTAAAAGATTGCAGGAAGCTAATAGTTACTACTAATATTATAAATGCGAAAGTCTATTTGTCTCTCTGTTGCACTTTCACCGCTAAACCGCTGAACCGCTTTCGATGAAATTTGGTGTAGAGACATTGGAGTCAAACATATATATTTTTTAATTCAACCCCTAAGGGACTGCAAAAATAGGGGATAAAAGTTTGTATAAAAATCTATATGGACGACATGCTTATCTATTCACGAATAAAGCTACGCGGGTAAGCTTGTATTTTTTTACAATACACATTAAATTATTAAACATAAACATTACATACACTACTATTAATTTGGCATACATCATAATAATATACACATATGTATACTATTTTATATATGGTAAAAGTCTGTCATCAAACTTAGAAAAGGTTTTTTGTTTAGTTTGTGGTAAAACGGAAAATAGACATATCTGCTTAGTTGTCATTGATCTATCCAATTAACTACAGTTACTCGTGAAGTTGACTGTACTAAAAACAAATAAACTGGCAAAAGGCGTGTCGGGCCACGCGCAATGTAGGGTTGCGAAGTTGCCCATCAAAATAATGAAGACTACTCAAAAACTTGTAAAACCTACTAAGCCGTGATAGTTTCCTTTTAATTTCATTTTATTTACCCTACCCTCGAAACCAACCGTGACCATGACTAATTTGTATATTCATACCAAATCACAACTTTCTAAGTATTAAGGGTCTCTGAGCCAGACTGCGGGCGGACGGACGGACGGACAAAGCGAAACTATAAGGGTTCCTCGTTTACCCTAACAAAAATCACGGTAACATTAATTTTTGACCGAAATATATAATTTTACTAGGTGGTAGAGTTTTGCGTTGTCTTTTTTTTTTTTTTTTAATAATAATATAATCTTTATTGTCCCAATATTTGACTTATTCTAGGTTGACCGCTGACCTCTATACTAGTTAATTCTGTTATATAGAAGCCAGTGCCCCCCCTTCTAAGTAACTACTTACAAAAAAATATACATTTATTTCATAGTAGCTGTGTTTGTGACTGTGTGTGTATATGCGTGTATGTGAGTGAGTGTGTCTCTCTGTGTGTGTATGTGTGTGTGTGTGTGTATGTGTATGTGTGTGTATGTGTGTGTGTGTGTGGGTGTGGGTGTGTGTGTATGTGATTTAAGTGTATGTGCATAAATATTCAGCATTTTGTTCCAAATAATAGTTTTTCGCAACTATTGTAGTCATATCTACTAAGCCAATCTATCACAGTATTTTTTAAATCAAATCGATTTTTGTCCCAAACAGACGTGAATTTATTTAAAGCATTATAAAGTATAGGAGCTTACCCGGATATAGTACCACCACCTTACCTATTTCTGCCACAATAGCTTCAGTGCTTGTCACTGTCTTATTCCGGTTTGGAGGATAAGGTAGCCGGTAAGCTTATGCATGTGGAATTGAGATCCCGTCACAAGAATAGCAACGCATCGTTAACATCTTTGGTGTCTATAGCCGATGGTTGTCTCCTTCCACCAAGAGAGCCATCTGCATGTTTACTGTCTTAAGACATAAAAAAAAATTTAAGTTATAAAAAAATATTGCTTATAAAACTCTCAATATTACCTTAAAAACAAATTTAGAAATAAAAGTATGAACGACTTCATATTCAAAATATAAGAAAATTGTGTTTGTGAGGTTTGTATGTATTCAAAGGAGGTTAACAGCTTATAAATAATGATTTGCATCACATTATTTTCTCTTCAACATTCTATAGCATCTTCCAACGAAAGTAAGTTCATCCATTTAGATTTTGCTCGATGGGTAGTGAGTCGTGCTCTCGAGTATGAATTAAATGCTTGAGCCAGTCGCACATCTGTTAAGATACGCCGTCGTGGAGATGCGACGTCTGAGAGGGCCGGGGGACGGTCGCAATCCCTCTCATTTAACACCACTTCGTTTCTCTGTAGGTGTTTGCCGAAGCGATTTTAGCGAAGGATCCGCCTTTTATGGTGCTACTTACAGTCTCATAGTGATTCGCGGTTTTATTTCGGACGGCTCATGTAATGGGGCGTACATTTTTCATGCTATGCGAAAAGCGGGCCCAGTAATCTTTGCATTTATACGTGATCCTTTATTGATTTTAGATTTTTAGTGGAAAGCGAAACGAATGAAACTGGCGTGAATGGAGACGCGCTCTCTGTAAGCCGATGTAAGCCTCCGCGATGATATAAACTGCCATTCAAACTGGAATATATCAGAGACCCCAAAGTTGTATAAATAATAACTGATACTCATTTGAATAGGAGCAAATGTTTCCCTTCATGTATGTACGTGTACGGGCCTCTTTAAAAAAGACCTCTTTAAACGATCCTCTACGGGCCTCTTTAGACGATCAGCTTTCCTACCGGGGCTGGTAGAAATGGGCTATGGAATAAATGTACAGACATAAGCACAATCGAACGCTAATGTCAAATTCATACAGTAAGATTTCTATTCTACTAGCATTTATACCACTTGTCTAGGGGGCCAGGTAGTTAGTAAAAGTGAACGATTAGCCAAGCTTATCAGCCAGTGACTACTGGTTGAGTTCTGCAACGAGTCGCGCCAGTTTTGGTTTAGTGAGTGTGAGGCGGTAAACGTATATAATATAATATGACATTTTTATTGAAAAAGCTTCCTTCTTGTATGCTAGGCTGTTTGCATGCACAAGTATCAATCAGAAGAAAGAGTACCTAATAATAGAGTGTAGTAGTAACAACTGTCGCTTTTTGTCACTTCCTTATCACCTTAGTATCGCCACCTTTGTTTATATATCTTCACATGTCAAAAATAATAATGAATTATTATGGACAAGATTTATTGATGACTAGCTGTGCCTCGGACTTCATCCGAGTAGAATAAAATATGTAAATAACATTTCTATAATAAAATTTATTCCTTATTACATCTGCTATCTGCCAGTGAAAGTCCCATCAAAATTGTTATAGCCGTTTCAGAGACGAGCCGGAACAAACAGACCGAGAGACAAAAATTGAAAACATATATATATGTATATATATATATATATATATATATAATATATATATTTTGGTATATGATTAATATCTCTTCTAAAGAATGTAAGCAAGAGCAATGATAAATGATTTATATATTTGACTAGATGAACACTGGTTAGATTTATAAATATTTTTTTGCACGATTTTTTACATTTTTTCTTGTAGAAACCTTGTTCTGACAATAATAAACACAAAAAAAAGAATTATCCAATTTGGTGCATTTATTCTGAAGTTATGCGCGTACAAACATTTTTTGCAATCGCCTCTGGGCTCTGTGGTCTAGTGGTCCGATGTCGGAGTTGACCACATGAGGTCCCGGGTTCGATTCTCGTTTCAGGCAATTAAAAAAATGTGTTTTTTCAGTTTTCTGAAAAAATTAACATTGCCCAGGATTGGAAAAGTGCCCGGTTGGCGATAGACTACCCAGTTGTCACATTGTGGGACCGAGTGTCTTCGGCTAATCGTGGGTGGACTGGTTGTACCTCTGCCTAACTCTTCGGGGATACGGGCGTTAAGATACTATTTTTTAAGTGCACAAAAATATATTTTTTATTATAAATTCTCGGTATTCCTTTCTACTATAATACGCATGTATACATATAAACCTTTCCTTTAAATCACGTCACGATACGTAGTCAAAAAGATCTAAGCGAACGTATAGCGGAGGCAACTTTATTTTATACTATGTAAAGATAAAGACAAAGAAGATTTAAAACAAAATTAATACAAATGCAGCCAGAGTAAAAATCAATATTTACCTTTCAAGACGATCATTGTTATACTCCCTCGGCAATCATCGCTTCAAATACTTTGATTTAAAAATGTAAATTTATTTTAATTAATATTGCTTTTAAAACTCATAAACCCTTAATTGAGTTAAAAATAAGATCTCCAAATCACATCATTTGCTATACTCCAACAGGAATAGGGCGTCTTAAATTCGCAAACTTGGTCCATAAAATTATGATAAAGGGTTTTGTTTTTACGAGTAAAATAATTTACCCCAAGTCACGTTTAAACACTTAACGCCTATGAAATCAGGAATTATAATGTTTTTGCAGAAAACTGGAGTTCAGAAAATGATGTTGTAATGTAAAATGTTCAAATTAATTAAAGGAGCAATTCTCAGTGAACCCGACCTAACGAAACCAATTTATCTCAATTGTGTGGAAATTAATTATTTATAATGATATGCCTGAAATTTAACACTTTTTTATGAATGCTTTACTAAGCTTAAAGGGATAAAACAAAGGGAGTCCAACCATTAAAATAAATAAAGGGAAATAAAAGTACCGACCGCAAATTATTTCACTTACCCACTTCTTTTTATAAAAATGCGAACGACGCATTAAATTTCGGGGAGAAAGGAAACTCCCTTGTAAGCAATATCGAGCAGGCAAATTTTTCAGATATTGCTTTCAGGTAGCGCACATTTATTATGTACCCGAATATATTACTCTTGATTCATTGACTTTGGATATTGATTTACTTTTGCTTCCATAAGTTGTAGTTGGGAAAAGTCCAAAAGTAAACTAAGGGTCTTAGAGTTGAAGAATTAAGGAAGAACTTCGTCCGTGTATGAACTTTCCTGAGGGATAATCTGCACGTTTAATATTTTCGGGTTGGGAAGTATTTTTGATATATTTCTTGATAAAGTATTTATTGATCTGAGGTAAACATGTATTGGCTTTAATCGAGCATTAGTTTGTACTTTAAGGGTAAATGTACGCCCTGTATTAGATTAGGGATTTAAAGAGATAAAATCCTAAAGTAAATAAACTTATTTCGATTTTTACATTTATTTGGTCTTTTGGAATATTCAATAAGAGCCATGGGAAGGACGTTTTCATGTGTAACAGGTATTTTAAATATCCAAAAAAAATTCCTTCTGTATAAATATCACCTGACCGTGTTAACTATTATACTAAGATGATATAATACTAAGTTAATTTTTAAGTGTTAAGTTAAGTTTAAGTTAATTTAATTTGTACAACACACACTACGCATATAATCTGGTCATTCTTACTTGAAATTACTTAATATCTTAAATGTTTGATTCGTCACATTAATAGGTAAAATTGGGAACTAGAACATTGGTTACCTCAGGAACTAATAAAACATCTTACGTATGAAAAGGACTGTTATTCTACATCGGAGTTTTCACATTTTATATTGTTGCCTATATTTCACATTGATTCTTTATCGGAATGCAAAAACATACATTCTTATTATTACATCTGTCTTTTTTATATCATTAGATGGAACACAAGCAGATGACTCTCCTGATGGAAAGAAAAACCATCGCCTATAGACACTAAAGATGTTAATGATGCGTTACTGTGTGTGGCAGAATGCCTTTGCCACAACCACAAGTATTACCCTCCAAAATAGAACACGACATTGACTAGCATTTACATTATTGCGGCAGGAATAGGTCAGATGGTGGTACCATATACCCGAGCAAGACGTTGCGGGCCTCTTTACCGTCTATTAGTCACAATAGTGGTGAACTGCCTGGCAGAATAACAGACGGTCTATTCTTCAAAGAGGGCCCTGACTAACACGGGGAGATTTCTGTTTTTAGTTAGCACCCTTTGCGCCATCTCATGCATCACCACGAGTAGATTCTGTCTGTATCTAATTCATAATAACGACCCCGTGAGCGCCATTTTAAAGCATAGCTACATTTGACTATACAAACGATATGACGATACTATACATTACGAAATTAGATTAAATAGTGGTGCTGCCCTCTATTGTGAAGGATTAACACCAACACCTAGCAAACTACGTCATCCCAGGTACTTTATAATTTAAACTCAGTTAAACCAATGTTCAATAATCTGTGCCTCGGAAAGCATGGATCAGATTTCAATAAAATTAATATTCGACACAAAATACTTATAAATAAAAATATTACTAAAATCGGTTCCTAATTGTCGAGCATATTATGTAAAATACAAAAAAATGTACTGAGAACCTTTTCCATTTTGAAAGTCATTGTAAAATATCAGGTTCATGCATCGGGATTAGAACCAACATCATTAATGTTTATGCAAGCGTTATACCACTAAGTATAACTGCAGCTGTTGTTACAATAAATTCCACTTTAAATTGGCACAATATAGAATGATTTAGCCGGTCGGACCTTTCCCTAATATCTTTGTTTACGACAGTAACTTCGAAACTGTTATCACTCCCAACACCAGCGGTACATCTCGGCCTTTGCTGATGTCCACTTGATTTACGGTAACGATAAGGTGTCGACCTAAAAACTTTCGGAATACGGAACATTGTGTTGGAAGATTTAAAACGTAAGAAAAACAATGTATTGTCCTTTCCGTTTTTATTGTGTCTGGGAAAACATGTCTTTTGTAATAACAATTTGTTTTGCTGAATTTACTGCCACGTTGGTTTAGACGTAAGCTTATATGCCTGTAGATCACGAAGTCAGATTTCAAGTCACGCAAAAATTGCTTTGAATAGACGTCAAGTTATCAGTTTTCACCTCTATTATTTGTTCTATAGATATATGTATAGAGATCACCGGTAAATTTTGATGTCTCTAACGATGTCATAACGGCCTGCCTCGTACAGAAACCATCGTGATTATATTTTTTTTTTATGAATGCGTTCCAATGATAATGTGCTTTTACATTATTATTATTATTAAAAAGTCACTAGTAAACAAGTCAAATATTTAAAAAAGTAAGTAAACTATTAATTTAACATTCATTTCACTTGTAACAGATGAAATAGAGCGTTGAAATAAACAATATAGCTTCGTCTACGTTACATTAGGCTTTAAAGCAAAGTAATAGGTGGCAAGCTGTATTCAAATTTCCAGCAGAGCCACTTTAATATCGGTTCTCGGGATATTATTTCAGTAAAGACGCGGGGCAATATTGAGTTGTGAAACCGACGATTTACCTAAGAGAAGACTGTTAACAGAGGAACTTTACCTCGACACTTTGACAACTTATTTCTTGTCTAGAGAGTTACTAAGCTACTCAGTTTGTGTATATAGTGGTTTGATTGCTGTTAACTGAGACATTTATTATCGGAGCTTAGATATACTTATTCATGCTTAATCGTGTATTTAATTACAAACTAATATTTACTCGTGATAGCCCAGTGATCGAAATTCAATTATTTTTTGTATAAATTTTAAGTAGTCTAATATATATTAGACAAATGATAGGATAAACAAATTATAACTCAATTTGACCATGAACTTAACTATAAGATATTCTTTAAGTTTGACCATGGATTTTAACTATAAAAAAAAGATTACCTACTGTTTTTAACACACCCGTCCGCGTGATTTTCGTAAAAGTGGGTATAAATCTATAGCAAATCTGTGGCATTAAGACCCTGCCGCAATGATAGCAGTGTACGACAAACATCTTTGGTGTCTATGGGCGATGGTTGTGTCTTTCCATCAGGAGAGCCATCTGCTTATTTGCTATCTTATGATATAAAAAACAAAATCCGCTTCTGGTATTAATATATAGATATGATAACATTAAAATTAGATATAAAATATTATGTAGATGTGGTAAATGATAACATTAGACATGATATTATATATGTTATGTGGGCTAATAAAAAATATGTCACTGTTAAGAATGCAATGAAAT
>DWBA01001594.1:0-10344 GCA_018236825.1 Apodemia zela
CACTATAGTACACGCAAATGCCACTTTTGGAAAGAAAAGAACTGCAAATTTGAATGTAATGTTATAATGCCTCATGATAACATTGGACTTATTTAATTATCGGAGATAGTACCTATATGTAAATGAATTAATGAAGACGAAAAATTTATTAATTTAAAAATTTTCGTCAAATAGTTTTTTTTCCGATTGTATTCTTTATATTTAAAAGTTTTTATATGTTTACGTCTACATAATTTAACTTTCGTGATAACTGACAACTTAAGATTATTGTACCTACTGTGGATTTTTTATATGTATTATTTTAATACATATAAAAAATAGATATAGCAAACTCTACCACGAGTTTCTTTGAGTTAGTATTAATCTTTATTAATAATAGATTAAGCATTCTTATTGCATCATTCGCAACAAACTATGACAATACAGAAACTCACTAATCAAAGATAAGAGCACCTTATCACTAAAAAGATATTACAATTAAACCAAGACCATAAACACATGTAAAGAACCAGGATCTTGTCTTAATTGATTGAACCATAGAAATTTTAAAAATTAACTGTGGAGAATATTTTAAAACAATTTACAAGTGACAAAGTAGAGAAATGCTTATAACAATACAATATGTCTGCATGATAGGATTTTACACTCTTACAGTTTAAAAATTGTTTAACTTAAATATAATTTCCTCGGAAATTAAAATATAAATGTTAAGAATAGACAATGTTTAGCCTAAGTAATTCACACGAGTAGCATGATTAGAGGAGCTAATTAAAAATGTATAATTGTCACACGTAATAGTTTAGAAATTGTATAGACTTGGTGGTATTAGTGCTAAACTGCACTGTGTAGTTATTATGTACTTGTTGTTTTCTAGTCAGCTACGTATCGGGATCTAGGAAATGTATATGATCTAACAGTTTTATTATCGTCCTCGACATTGTAACAGGTAAAAAATCTACTATTGATCTGTTGTGTTTTGTATTTTTTATTGTATTTTTGTAGCAATTTTAAGGTGGCAACATCTTAGGATCTATGGCTATTATTTGTCAGTTATATTAGCAAGATTATATAAATTTTTATTGTATTATATTTATGTGGAATTATGTATTTTTGTTTTAGTTATACATAGTATGAGTCAAAGCTTCCGCGATTATAGCTCTTCATTATTCTATTAACTTTTATTTTTACTATCATTTCTATTTTCTAACACTAAACTTCGCCTAAATTTACACTATACACCCCTTGCTTTAATTCTAAGCTTCTCATTGATAAACTTGATGTAAAAGTTTGTTTTTGCTTGCTCTTAAAAAAATTTGATCGCCATCATAAATCGGCTACTATCTCAAGTATAATATGAATAATACTCGCAAAATCACAATAACGCTCATGTTATTTATTGGCCTAAGATGATAATCATGTCATCATGCTCATCATCATGTAAATCCAACGAATAAAACTGTTATAAAGCATTATTGTGATTATAAAATCTATATATTTATAGTTATCAAAGTTATTGTAAATAGGATCAAATAAAAAGTTGATTTCGAAATCGAACAGACGAGTAAAATAATCGTTGTAAATTTTGGTAATAGTTACCCATGCTATTTATAATTTGTGGCGCAAGGCTGATCCTGGGTAAGGTTGATATAATTTTACACCATCTTGTAATATAATGTCCTTCGATAAGCTGGCCGCTTACTAAATCCACTTTTACAAAAAAGAACTTCTGTCACGTTAACAAAGGAGAATGATGAGAGTCCATACAAAATTCAAAGTTATGACTTTCGTAGCGTGTTCATTTTGAAAATGTATTTGTAATTAAAATCATTCCATTGTTTAATGCGTGTTACTTTTCGGTTCAATTTGCACTATAGTTGGTAAAAGGTATAATTGAAAAAATATTTCTTGTATGGGTGTTCGATTTCGATAATATATAAATAATTTCTCCTTATTTTTGCTATGCCTAATTTTAAATGTTAAATAATACATGTGATGATGACAAGCTATTCTCAGTTTATCAATAAGATGTAAGATACATCTTTCTTGCATGTTACATTTAATTTTCACACACATCTCGCGTTCTATGTGAATTTTTATTAAGTTGTAAATTTATAAAATTACAGGATTTTTGCGTATGTATATTTATAAGGAAACTGCTCTTTTTGGAAGGTTTTTTATGAACAAATTCATCAAATCTACATATTGCATAGAAGTAAAATTTTCATGTACCTTTTGAGCATGCATCTATCATTGTCATTATACACCAGTTGACTCGAGGATGTGCTGATAGTTGTATTTAAATACAGTCACCGAAACCCCTGTTTAAACTTTCTTAATAATATTGTATACTTTAATTATACATTCTTGTATTTTGAGTATGACTGTTATGAGTCCTATTTTATATTTGTGTTAATTTCATTAACGTGAAATTCATTTCGTTATATCATATTTTCAAATTCATGCTACGCTTTTGCACTAAATTGAATACTTTATTAGTCTACATGTAATCAATCATCTCTCGTGCTAGATAATTTTTGAAATATATTTTTTAGATTGAAACTTTTGTTTTTATAGTTTGAAAATATCATCAGCACATAATGGGCCGATATGCCGCTTTACAGACCTTCTACAGTCGCTAAAAAGTCAATTAATTTAAAAAACATATCGTAGACTTTTTTAAACAAGCTAACTCGAGATCGAATAAAATAGCGCCGCTAGATGGCATCGAAGCCAATCAGTATTGGATCGTCGTGTGCTGTGCGGTCGGTAAAGCGGCTGGTCCGGCTCGCGGCGAGTGTAGTAACGGTGGGTCCCTGGTCCCTGGTGTTGTAGCGGGCGGCGGCTGAGCTCAGCGCGTTGGATGGTTGCAGAATGACGTGGATGCGCCGTCGCCGGCCGCCTCGGAGAAGCCTTCCCTGTGCACGGTCCCGTCGTCCGGCGGCTCGCTCGTGTGCGGCGACGCGCCCGCGCCCGCGCCCTCCCCCGCTCCCGCTCACGCGCCCGCGCCCGCGCCCGCGCTCCAGCCGCGCGCCTAGCGCCACCGACCTCAACATGAACGAGTGCACGGACAAAACTCACACGCTCTGCTAATACACCCCTCACTCCCCACTCTACTCACTGACTGGATAACTCGGAAGGTACGATTGTATCTAGCACTTATGTTATTTTAAATTTAAATTTTTCTTTTACGGTTACAAGGCTGCCTTACCAAATTTGTTTTGTTTACTATCATTCCTTCATTGATTGAAGCGTATTTATATCATGTATTTTTTTCAATTTTATAAGTTACATATTATCGTAATCTAATAAATGTAACAACCCGACATCGACGCCATTAAAGCTACGGTGATCTGTAAGAAACAAAAACATGAGAATGTGATTTCCTTAATTGTAGTGTAAAATTAATGTAACATTTGATTTCTACGTTGTGAGTAAAAACATTAGAACTGAACAATAGAAATGTTACTAAACTAAAATTACACACAGGTAAGTTATTGTCTTGCCTTACTGCTGATATGTTATTTCCTAACTATTTTGCTCTGACAACACTTATTGATGTCAATCTTTTTTTAATATATTATAACATAATATTATAATAAGAGAATACTTTAAAAACTTTCGTTCAGATGAGTTATCCAGTACTACGTGTGAGAATTATTGCCTTCCATATCGTAAAATATATTTACTAAACAAAATTTACATCTCTAAAAGTACTAGGAAATCTTGTTCTGTATAAGAGGGAAAATCAAGATTCAGTCTATACAAATGCTTCAAAGATAGTAATTTTTATATTTAAAAAAATCTAATGCTTCGTATACCTATTACGAAAATGTACATGCTTTGATTTCCAATGTGACATTGCACCACAGATACCTTATAAATAATTTTAATGAAACATTCAGAAATTACTATGAAATATTAAAACATAAAATCCAATTATTGTTCATACATAGAGTATTTTGAATAAATGTAATCCTTTAATATAAAAACGGAACGTAATTAAAGTGTAAATAAAATATAATATGAAATTTTAGCGAATGGTTGTGCCAGGAGTAAATGGTAGTGCTAGAAGCAAATTCAAGTTTATTCTGAGTTTTTTCGATTTACATTATTTTACAAAAGAGACAATAGAGGGCATAAAAAGATAATTTCATACACATATATAATTTAAAGATGTTTTACACCTACAATTGAAAGGTATTTAATAAATCTTGACGTTGACGCACTCGTTCTTATAAATAACCCAGCAAATTGTTCAGTTATTTTCATATGGAGACTAAAGAGTGTGAGACTTAAAGTGATATTTGAAGTAAAGATAAGTCCTTGCATGTGCGTGGACTTTTGCCAATTCTGATTCCATCTTCTATTAAGATTGGCTTACAGTCAGCTTTAAATCAGGAAGCTATAATTTAGCCATCTGCGAAGCGCCATCGTTCCTTTTGTATTGTTTAATAAGGGAAATAGATTTTCCTTTCTGAATAGAGATGATTAAATTTACAGTAAGTTTAGAATCTAAAATTTAAAAAAAACATAGCTGTAATTTAAAAAAAAAACAAATAAATCTACTTGAAATATTAGAGCTAAGTTATTGGTATATTTTATAACAATAATTTTATTTTTTTGAAAATCAACTGAATTTCTGTAAAACAAGGAAATATAATTTTTCCTGATCTTTTAAATACTTTTCTCTTTTGTCGACATACCAACCTAAATTTAGAAAAATACGTAATTAACCGTAACCTTTAACTGAATAAAAATAGGTAAAAGAAACTATGAAATGAAAAAAATAATGATAAGAAATTGAAATTTATTTGACTGAACTTTTTTTCTTTATATTTTGAAGGCATGTAATTTAGTAATTAAATGATAATATAAATTGCAATGTGTTCATTGTATACCTAGTGTTGCTAGATTAGTGAGTTTGTTTGTCAATAAACGTCATCGAATCGTGTTGAAAATGTTTAAAAATTGAACATGTATATATTGAATCCTTTGAAATAAATATCGATTCCAAATTGATGTTGATGTTATTCATTCCTATTTTTTCTAGAATGTATGTCCATTTTTGCATGTGAGGAAAACGATATCACTTATATGGAACTTTCTTCTTAAATCTGAGACGTCCAAATAGCTTTCAATTTTTATATTTTAATTTTACTGTAGACTATAAAATTTATTGCTGCACCATAATAACACTACTAAATGATGTCACGTAATACTATATCAACTGCAACTATCGCTACTGTGCGCGGTATTGTCTGAACTTTATGTTGTTAGTTTTTATCAGAAAATATTTACTTGATCATTCACTTTTACAGTATTTTTATTTATGTGATATCGTTCTTTCCGCTTTGTGTAGATATATTGTGTGTGAAACCTTACCAACAATAGTTGTTAAAACGACAACCAGTATAATGTAAAATTCAGTGTTATTCAAGCAAATGTTATAATTATATATTACACATGAAGTAAAATTAAGAAATTGTTAGAATCTCGTTAAAATTACAAAATCATTTTAATTAAAGCTGGAATAAAATGGAAACCTAATCCATTTTATTAAATAAAATGACTGATATTAACTTTTTATTTAATGTTCATTTTTATTAAAGAACCTTTATAAGATTTTTTAATTGCAACCAAAGAGTAAATCCACGAAAAACTCGATGATTGCAAACAACAGTTCGAACAAATAAAATATGTATGTAAGCAACTTATTTTTAAGTACTATTGTTCTATTATGAAATTACAATTGATTGCAGCCCTGAGAAAATCTATTAAAAAAGATAAATACAAAATTTGTTTTATTTCGAAGACCTGCAAAATTGGAGATGCCGGGGATCGAACCCGGGGCCTTTCACATGCAAAGCGAACGCTCTACCACTGAGCTACATCCCCGATATTTAAATGATCGAAATTTAGTTATCAACCTAAAAACACAAAAAAAGCCTAAAAGCCTACCGGTTTCGCGTAATTAAACTAGTAATAGTAGTAGTATAGACATTAGGTTACGATGCATTAAAATACATAAAACCGGTAGGCTTCATATAATTAACAATACAGTGAAACAAGTAGCTAGTGTAGCTACAACTGTTTTTATAATAATGTTTCTTCGTGTTTTAAGCGTAGCACTCTCAAAAATACTATATGTACCTAAAAATAAACTCATACGTTTCAACAGTGACAACTTAAAAAGTTCTCACACATGATGTTAGAGCACTTATTCCACCTGAAAATTGTCGTCCAGTGGACCAAAAAGCGCCCAGTTCAAATAGTTATTTAAATAAAATAAAAAGCATTGAAATTTTAAAGATAATCAATCGCCTATAGACACCAAACAGTTTAATGTGGCGTTGCTATCTGTTTGGCGGAATAATGCCACATGCATAATTGTGTCGGCTATAAGACAGTGCTAAATGGGCAGAGGGAAAGCGGTGGTACTAAATCTCGAAGAGGCGTTGTGGAACTCTACCGCTAAATAGCCACGATGGTATCGTGACAAGTTTTAGCAAATGGAGGTTCTGAGCGATAGAAAAGGATAGGGCGACGGAAAAAGTCGATACCGTCCGGCCAAATGTAATTCAACCCTAACTCGTCACTACAATATTATGTAGCTAATAGGTATTATTGTTTGTGTAATTGGTCTAGTATCTATAACATAAACTTTTAAGTTCTGGTAGTGTGCGACGCTCACGACCTTGGGGAAAACTTACGAATACGGCATATTCCACTATGTTGGTCCGGGTTTCTTTTAAAGTATAGACCGCAACTGCCGTTGGCACTTGGCTATACGTGTCATTCAGTGGCGTAGCGTGCATTGGCGGGGCCCCGTATAAAATTTTGTTTGGGGGCCCTTATAAAGGGTAAAGATTTTTTTTTCAAATCGCTGTTAATACTACTAAACTAGAAGAACAATTGTTTGTTTTGTATTACAATGTATTCTTGATGTATACTCTCCGTGGTTTATCATCGTAAGTACATCGATTATTGTGGTAGTCGAAGTAAATGACTTAAACGAAGAAATCCCGCAGCCCGCGATAACCGATAGTGTTGCCAACTTTTGAACGCACGCTTTACGTGAAAAAAAAGGTTTAGCTTTTTTGATTTTGTAATTATTGAAATAAAAAAATATTGGGTAGTTTTTATTAATATTTGTTTACGCACGTTGGGGGCCCGATGCCCCGTATAGTTGATACGGCGGTAGCTACGCCCCTGGTGTCATTACCATCGTGACTACTAGGTGGTAGAGTTCCGCAAAGCTTCACTCTACACCAATAACCAAATATAACCGGGCTAAAAAATCATTGGTTTTATGTGTCACTTCCATCGTGACTACGAGGTGGTAGAGTTCCTTAACGTCTCGCTCAGGTATTTGGTACCACCGCCCTACCTACTCCTGCCACAATAGCGTGAATGCTTAAATTGTTATTGTCTGTTCCAGTTTGGAGGGTAAGGTGGTGGCATAAACATTCCGCTACACGTATAGAAACGCACCATTTACGTCTTTGTTTCTATAGGTTAAGGGTACTCTTTTCATCAGGAGAGCCATCTGCTTGCTTTTTCTTTGATTTTTAAAATGTTTTAAATAACGACATCACGGAGTTGTCTTAGTTTGAGTAGATGCAGTAAAAAAGAATACTTTTTAAAAGATTAAACCATTTAGCCGACTATTATATTTTATTTAAAAAAAAACTGCTACTATTTACTTAGGTTGTTTGCAATAGCTTTATATTTATAATAAATATAAAAAAAAGTATCTTCACGTCCATATCCCCGAAGATGTGGGCAGAGGTACAACCAGTGCACCCACGATTAGCCGAAGATACTAGGTCCCACAATGTGATGGTGGCTAGCCTATCGCCGACCAGGCACTTTTCCAATCCCGGGCAACGTTGATTTTATCAGAACACTGAAAAAAATATGTTACATTCTGACCCAGACTTACCAACTGAAATTTTTATCATTTTGGGTAGGTATATAAAATTTAATTAAAGATTATATAAATAAAAAGTCGTCAATTTTCAAATAATAAATAACATTTATTCAAACAATACAATTATAAAAATAAATATCACTATGCCAGTTCCCTTGCTGAGAAGACAGAATGGACCTAATTTTATACTTTTTGTTTGTTTTTATGTTAAAGTGCACTTTTACTGTTTTACTAAACATATAGGGAAATGTGTCGTTTAACATATAGGGAAATGATTGAAAAGGCCCAGATGTCTTGGACCTCGAGTGTGCTGGGTTGGCTAGAATAGCCACCATCAACTATGTACATAATGGCCTACAGGGTGGCATGCCCGTGTTGATTGATTAGACTAGTCTCATTTTAGACACATCTGTCACAACATGGGACTTACTACTGTTATCTGATAGCACACTATCAGTTGCATAAATTACACTTCTGCCTATCCTTTTTGATGTTATATATTTATTTATGACTAGAACAACAGCTATCAACTACAAATTTGTTAAACATGTTAAACTTTAATGTTAGGTTAATAAACATTAAAGTTTATAAATTATATAATTAGACAAACATTATTCTAAATTTTATTTAAATACTTTTACTCATACTAACATTCTACCTCCATCAATCACATAACAATTACCAGTAATACTTTTGGCTTTTTCACTTGCAAGGAAACCAATCAAATTAGCCACTTCGTCACTTTCAACTAGCTTTTTCAATGGTGTACCGCTGGCCATGTTTTTTGCATACAAATCTAGTTGATCCTCTGTTAAGCCGGTCTCTTTGAGTAGGTTAGTTTTCACATAACTAGGATTGACAGAGTTCACACGGACACCATCAGGAGCTAATTCTAAAGCAGTACATTTTGTAAAGTTATCCAAACCAGCTTTAGATATATTGTAAGCCAATGAAACTATGTTTGGTTTAGTACTAGTAATGCTAGAAACGTTAACAATGCACCCTTTGCTTTCTATTAAATGTGGAGTGCATAACATGGTCAAATGAAATACAGATCTCAAATTTGTTGATATAATTTTGTCAAATGATTCCATATTCGTGTTCTTGATTCCGCCCATGGTGATAATTCCAGCATTATTTATCAAGATGTCAAGCCTGCTGAAGTGATCCACTGTTTCTTTGACTATCCTTTCGACATCAAGATCTTCTGTGAGATCAGCAACGATAGTTAAAGGTTTGATAGATTTTGCTTTTTCACAGTATAATGAGATTCTTTTTAGGTTATTTTCCTTTCGTCCCACCAAAACCAATTTAGCAGATTGCTTGGAGAAATGAATTGCGGTAGCTGCACCGATGCCTGAGCTTGCTCCAGTTATAAGTACTACTTTATCGATGAAATCCATACCTGTTTTTTATACAATATGATGTTTGTAAACTTACTTAAAAATAAATTAATATAATAAGAATACTGTTAACTTGGCAATAAATAAAATACAATAATACTTAAATATCACATTGAGTAAATAAAATGTATAAGCTTTAAATTACACTGTACAGTGTACACTACTTAAACAGCGTACAGAGTTAAAATAAAATAATTAATTAATAACAATCTCTGTGAATTACAAAATATACAATATTTTTTGGTACCGTACGTACGTCGTACAGTAAAATGTACTGTGTTTAGTTTTAACTGTTTAGTGTTTACAAATTACATTACAATTGACATAATACACAAGCCTCAATAAAATCAAAATAATTACAATACTTTTTAATAAGCCCAATACCCAAAAGGATTATTGGATTATGGTTATTTTAATTTATAAATTTTAAATGACATTTGTCATTTAGGTACTCCGTACTATTTAGCAATTTTAGAGTTGCCATAATATCTATCATATGTTTTTACTGCATACACGAAAGTTATTATTTTTTTGTATAATATGTAACTTTATTATGAAAATTCCTTTAAAATAGTCTACGTTTCAATAAAATATACACAATGTCTATTTTACTATTGAAAGTTATTATCAAATAACAGGAAAAACAAGGATTTAAAAAGCTACCATCATCAATACAATTAATTTTCAAAGATGGTAGCTTTTTACATAATATATTTTGTAGAACTAGAAAGCACGTGATTGATTTGAAAAGGTCACGTGACAAAGGATATTGCATAATATTATTTAATATCCTACAGAAGCGCCTTTGCTTTTAGTTTTGTACCCCTCATATTATTAATATGAGTGGTATAAAAGCAAAGGCGCTTCTACCACGAAACACCTAATCATTATTATTTTTGACAGAATAAGATGTAGATGTAATTACAAAATTTATTACACCATAGATAAAAATCATTTATTTTATATACCTTTAATTAAAAAGTAATTTACGTGGGTCCTCCGCAAAGCGGT
>DWBA01001595.1:0-10342 GCA_018236825.1 Apodemia zela
TGCAAAGATCTATTTACGTATAACGATTACAATGATAGCGGTTTGTCTATGTTTTTACTGGTGGCGCCCTCTGCGCCCAGCTTTGCGTAAAACCTCCTATTGTATATCAACAGATCTTCAGATCAATCACATTTGTAGGTATAACAATGAATTTACAACAAACTATTTTTATTATTAAAATACAATCGCTTGAATTGACTAGAAAAGATAACACGCCTTGTGTATTGTTCAAGCAGTAGTAATTTTACGATGACGATACGGCCCGAGACTAGCGGGCGTAAGAGTTCACCAGCTTTAACTCTGCCGTATCCCACTTCGCCTGAAAAAATCTTTTATCCCGACAATCCAGTCTTTGCATATAATTTTTATGTCAATCTTTCTCTCCTTTCAGGTTTTACAATGACAAAGTCCCAAATCATGATTTTTAAATAAATAAATAAATTCAGTGCTAGTACTTATATACATTCTAATTTCTATATTTTTCCTAATACCAGCTGTTTCTCGCGCATGGCGCGATTCGTTGCAACCAGTTAATAACCTTTGTTGAATTCCAGCATGTGATTTTGCGTCATATTTCTAGTTAGCAGATTTTCTTAAGTTTTGGATAGCAAAACAAGCAGACAACTCTACTTTAGACAATCGTCATCTATAGATAGTATACATAGCCTTGCTAGCGGTGTCACAACGTAGAATTACAAGTGTAAGTTTACGAACTACGTTGCACTTCAAGCCGGAGTAATAAAATGATGACGGCAAGAATAGGTAGGTGGCATAGTACCTGCCTTGGTCAGACGTCACAATACTCTATCACCCAGTAGTCATTATCCTAGTAATACTTTAACCTTTGCTCGCCTGTTACTTGCTATCTGGCACAAAGGCCGATAAAAGGTCTGTTCGTATGAACACATAACCAAGACGATTTTTCGAAAGTATGGAAATATTCTAACCAATATTTTACAGGCGGTGTGAAGGCGTTGGAAGACTATTGTTACACGCCCCAGGAGATTTAATCTCAATGCAAGAATCAACAATGCAGTCTGCGAAAATTCGGAAAGATGGTATGATTTCTTGTGTTACATTTCAAAACCCCCCTACTTCAATTCCTATATGTTAAAAATTAACGTAATGTTAGTCATTAACAACTGAATAAATGGCGTTGCACTTGTATTCTCTACATTTTCTTTGACGGATCGAGTTGTGGGAAAATGTTTACCGTAGTTATTGATTGATCGTACTACTGATACAAATGATTATTATATAGATCAGGGCTTCCCAAAATATGCGTTGCGACGCCCGGGTCGTCGCGGTATCATCCAAAGGGCGTCGTGAATCGGTCCACAGAGTAAAATTCGAGGAATATACTTACAATATAATCGTCCAGTGATTTCAGCCTACAGCTCTGACTTTTTACTAGGCTTTATATCTACGACTGGTTGGTCTTTTTGACAAGTGGTTTAACAAGTGGACAAGTAGGCCTAGTTTTTTGTAATTATTTATGCAGTACTGATAACTACCCCATCTGGTTCACAAGACACTGACTATCCAAACCTTGCCCACTCAAGTCAAAAAATTTGCCCTGTAGATAAATGCCATGATCTTGCATCAG
The DNA here is from genome assembly GCA_018236825.1 of Apodemia zela. Taxonomy (NCBI): domain Eukaryota; kingdom Metazoa; phylum Arthropoda; class Insecta; order Lepidoptera; family Riodinidae; genus Apodemia; species Apodemia zela. The sequence goes on from DWBA01001595.1 coordinate 1,607, forward strand.
TTGTTTTTAACGTGTATTGAATACATATTGTAAATTAATATATTATTAGCATGTGACAGTTACAACTTTCAGTATTGTTAGACGTAGTCTTACTTTGGCTCTAGTTGAGTGAAGTAGTGTTCAGTTCTCCTGAAGTTGCTTCGGTTGCGAAGTGAAACGGCGTTGAGTGCGTATACTGTGTGATTTTGTGTTTGCTACTGTGTGATGTAAATTGTGGTGGACGAGGGTGGATAACTGTCCCGCTGGGGTCTTTTATGTTTTTCACACTTTACGGTCAATTTGTTCAATTTTTTTTACACCGTTTTTATTTCTCCTTTCAATGGCATCGCAAGAGAACACGTGAAAGTTTGCGGAAATTTGCAAATTGACTAGATTTCTTCGTTGATAATAATGCATTTGTGTATTCATGTGGCGGGAAAGTTATGCCACAAGCATAAGTTTGTCTTGCCTTCCAAACTGAAACAGGTACTGACGCTATAGCAGCAGGAACCTAGTTAGTTGTTACGATGTTAATGTCAAATATTAGCCTTATCTCACTTTTTACGAGATCTCCGATCATTATGGAGAAAAATTTTGTTTGCGAGAAAAATAAATGAATTTATATTGTTAATTTACAGATAGCGAAGCCCCAGAACAGCTTATGCCGGCAGAGATGTACGTGCCTAACCAGAAGCAATGGCTGACTCTACGCGCCGGGAAAATCCAAGGCCCAGTTGCCTTTACACTCTGTTGTTTAGTTTTATATTAAAGTTTATCGAAATAAATATTTATTTATTTAAAGGCATTTTATTTTTCTACAAATAATTTTTTATACTTGGAACGGGTAAACAACGTGAATGTATTTTAACCAAGTAAAAACTATGAACTACCAAGGAAAAAATTGTAAAAATAAATTTATATCACCACTCCGGGCTTTCTGGCATGCGAATCTATGGCAGTAAGATTTTTTTTTTATATCATAAGATAGCAAACAAGCAGATGGATTTCCTGATGGAAAGAGTCAACCATCGCCTATAGACACCAAAGATGTTAATGGTGCGTTGCTATAAACTCGAATAAAACGAAAGTTTGCCACTTGTTTAGTCGGTGGAAGGCTCTACTCGCCCAAAAAATAGAACCAAATGGATCGGCTTGACTAAATTATGTACTAATCTACCCAACTAAATTTTTGGTGTTCAGACATGTTTAGTTACTAAATTACTTGCTACTCGACTATAATACTCACCTAGTCAGAACGAGGCTTTCGAGAATATCAAAAACATCCTGTGTCTTGTAATTATAACTTAACAAGTTAACAACATCCACAATAATAACGTTTTCACACGTATCAAGTTTTATGACAGCTGTCAGAATAAACCGAAGATAAAATTATTGTATATACTACCAACATAACACAAATCAAAACTGCGGTGCAATATGCACAGAGCCAGGTAATTGAGCTGTCATCTAAGATTAATGCTTTTACTTCATGAGCTGTCTATCGTAGGATAAGCATGTGTTGTCTGGACGTTCAAATATTTCTAATTCGTATCCTTTGAATTGAAAGTGTTGTATTCATTCTATTTTTTTAATTAAATTTCTGACACAGTTAAGCGTTAGTGTAATTTACCAGTGTTACCATCTCAGAATTTGAAAGTCTGAGCAAATTAAAGGATTCTCAAAGAAATCCGAATCTTTCAAATAATACAAAGTAAAAGCTTAGATTTTTATGGTTTTAATTAGTAAAAATGGAAGCAGGTAAGTTATTTTTTTTCTAAGACTTTTGTGATCCAGTCGTTATAAACTTTGACTATGGGATTCCGGCTAGATCCCCGAGTCGGGCAAAAATTTTATTCAGGATTTTTCGGGGTCCTAAAATACCTACTCTAAAATCGAAATTTCAGTATCAGCGACCGGTAGGGGTGTATCACTACTCACGGCCCTCTGATGAGCACATAAAGCCATCAGAGCTGGTTTTCGTGTAAAACATGAGATCATTATCAGATTAATAAAATACGGCGACGAGAATCATCACCCTTCTCACCGGCCAACAAATCGGTTAATCTAAGTTAACCGGAACGTCTAATTCATTCTACTATCCCGCTAGGGGAACTGGTCTGATGATACTATTATGAACGCATTGTTTTTATATGATTCACAAAAATTTTAAATACACTTATAGTAAGTATACCTTATCATATGTGACAATAAAAGTTTTATTATTGTTATTTAAATAAAATCATCAAATAATAAAGAAAGAAAGACTTTTGCAAGAATATGGATAGTATTATTTTATAATTTATAGTTGCCACACATATTTTACTAAATATGGTGTGAAAATATTTAAAAAATCATGAAAATTCCAAACTTATATCTGTATTTGTTTTAAATTCCTTAAATGAACAGTTTTACTTATCAAAAGATTGAGAAGCTCAGATCTATATCATAATAATATAACCTAGCCGTAATAACAGGCAGTAATTTACTAAAGTGGATAGAATCATCTCATTAAATTCATAATATCATTGAACACTGCTGTTATATTTTTCTTATAAATAATAATCATTGAGGCGGCCCAGTCAACTACCAAGCGATTATGCAAATCTCTACAAACTTACTTTCAAGAAATGTTATGCGTTTGTATTTTATTCCCAGTTATTATTTTACACGGTAAGGTACTTTCACACTTACGTAAATAGAAAGACTATGAGTGTAACAGACACGTGCTCGTTTAGGATTAAGAGCGTGTGGTATTTCTCGCCCGAAATGGTATAAGATCCGGTTTATGAAATATATACCCTCATCTGCTATATATACGTGATAAGAAATAAATGATAGGTAATATACATATTGTCACATCGCAAATAGGTTGCCTAGCTAAATCGCGTCGCATCTTGAAAAGGGGTTGACTAAATTCTTGTAAATTTGCTTGAGAACCATTATCCTCTATATTATCCATATATTTTCCTGCTTTTCTAAGCCAACTGCTCGAGGCTATTATTCTTTCTGACATGTATTTTCTGGAAGTCTATTTAAGGACCAATTGTTTTTTTTAATGTAGCAAAAAGAACACACAAACATCTTTTACTTTAAATTGTAAAAAATCAAAAATAATTAACTTAGCTCATCTAGCATAAGCTCATTCCTTTATGGACTCAGTTGTATTGAAGCATATATAAAATCAAGTCATTTTCGAGCGATAAGAATGCTTCTATGGATTAATTTCACCGACTTTAGAGTCATTTGAAGGCCTGTTTCTGTTTCAGTTAACAGTTTAGGTTAGGTATTGCATTGCCTATTATTTATGATGCGTATAATTTACACAGAAAAAAACTCAGTTACCGAGTTTACCTGTGCAAAATTTGACAGTGACCAAAATATAGCTTCTCAGGAATTTTCCAATAATAGAGACACTAACCTTGATCAATCCTTAAAGTCTCCATTAAGTATTTGGGTTTATTTATACAATTAAAAAAATCATGAGAAAAGAAAGATCTTATTGTAAAATAGTAAATAATAGATAACTAGCTATTATAATAAACTTATAAAATTAATAATCAATAATAAATAATTATTTCCAAATTTAGGAAGACTGAAAATGAATGGCTTGGTTTGTATTGTATATATGGCTAACTCTTAACACATAATCTTTTTCGGCTTATAAAATATTCAAGTTTTAATTTCTGATCATGGTTCTGTTCAACTGTCTTTGCCTTTGAAAATATATTTTGAGTAGCACACCATCCAATTATAGGCAGAAAACATTTTTTAAAAGAAAGATCATTGTCCAGGTAATGTTTAGCGAAATATTTGCGCAAATAGTGAGATTGAACAGGCTGGAACGTTTAAACATGCCTTAAATTGTTTTTTAGCATAGTTTTTTTCATACAAAAATATAAATGAATGATTTTATCGGTTACTATTTGTTTTTTTTTATTGAGATGCATTTAGAGAGATGCATAAAAATATATTCGACTCCACTTTATGTCTTGTCCTACTGGCTAACTTCAGTCAAAAATTTTATTGCCTCTTGTCAATGAATTTCGTACATAGCTTTGTAAAAACAACTTTAAATCATGCGCTTAAAGTTGGATATGCAAAAACTTATGTTTTTGCCATAACTATATCTTATTTGTAATTAGTGACAGTTTTGAGTGTTAATTTTGTTCGAAACTGTGTATCTCGTAGTTTTCTATATCAATGCACGAGTAATACAAAAAAGTATTTATAAATGTAGTCAGGTTCGCACGATCGCAAATGTGGTCATAACCTTAAAAATATTTTGACGTATAACTAACGCTGCACCGACATGCAAGTGTAAAGACTCGTCTATGGCACGACTTAACAGCCTTCACAAAATATATTGCAAGCATTGCCTTTGTAGTCTAGTTGTCCGGTGTCGGTATTGACCATGTGAGGTCCCGGGTTCGATTCCCGAGTCGGGCAATTAAAAAAATGTGTTTTTCAGTTTTCTGATAAAAACAACATTACCCGGTATTGGAAAAGTGCCCGGTTGTTCGGTGTCGGAAAAACTCGTTTGCTTGTAGTCAATCAAGGTGGTTTTTGTCCCGGGGCCACCAGCCACTATAACGGCCAATTGCACTAACATTGTCTTAAGTTAGGAGAATCCTGAATAGTATGCTGTCTTTTTTTGTCTTAAATGAAAGGAAAGTGACAGCATGCTAATAAAGATTGTGTTAAGCTTAGACAAGGTTAGTGGAATTAGCCATAAGACTTTTTATTCCAATAGAGGTTGGCAAGATTTTATATTCTAGTAGAACCTCTACTTCATCAAGCTTAAAAGAGATTATATTGTTTAGCTATGGTCGAATTTCGGCCACGTGCGATAGTAAGTTTGCTGAAATTGTCCAGGAAAAAGATGATCACTGTATATTATTGTAATATAACATTAATGCGCCTCATAAATAGTTTTTGCGTGTGGTTTACAAAACACGTAAATTGTTGTACACTGATTACTCGGGATCGAAAGCTCGTTTACTTGTTGTCAATCAAGGTGGTTTTTGCTCCGGGGCCACCAGCCCCTATTAGAATTTTTTACTTCGTGTTAACGCGTCTGCCACGACTTCCAATTCTTTTATTTTTATCTTGATTAAAATTGCCTCGTTGGTTTAGCAGTTGGTTTGTTTGGTTTAGACCGGGTTTAATGTTCGAGAAAAATTAACCGCTAAAATACGACCACTAGTTAAATCCTCATAAGGTCTACAAAATCATTCGTAAAGCGAAAAAAGAATCATTATAATGTGGCCGTTTAGACGCGTCGGCATCTTGATGATCTTTATATGGTTCAGTGGTTTTGCATTAGCCATACTAAGTAATATGTTTTCTAGCATACGATTAAGAAAAAGGCAGAGAGTGTGTAAGGCGATAGCGCCTAATCAAAAGCAGTAAACGTTGAAAGTGTTCAATTATTTGCAAAATTATAGTCTCGTTATATAAGAGTTTTCTACTAGATAAATTTTCACGTGTTTATTGTATATTTATGCTTGCATGTTATGTCATAAGATTTACAACCAAGTGGTACATCTACTAGACGTTAAGACTTCCGCAACATCTCATCGAAGTTTGGTACAAACCAAACAAACACCAAACTTACGCTTGTGGCATTACCAACTCGCCACACGGATAGCAAAGCACTATTAACATCAGGGTAGCCTGTGTCTGTGTTTTTGCTACATTAGGATATGAAATTATAATAAATAAGCACTTCTTTTTTTATGTTAATACATATTCTTTATTACAGATACATCATGGTCCAGAAAGACTTGCTTTGCTTCCTTCACAATTATAACTCTCTTTATGCCAACAAGACTCTTGACAGCGCCCACGAGTAACACCCGACCAATCTGATCGTGGTATGTTATTATTAGTCTACCCACTACCTAAGTACATTCATTCAAATTCGCATTGTATTTATCAGTCTTTCATCTGCCATTCTCTTTACATTTCCGAACGTATGACATAAGCTTTTGTTAATTTAACACGGATTCTTTACTTCAAATCCAGTGTCTCTCTCAAACGCATCCGCGAATAGATTTTCCATAATGCTCTTATTATGAGCGCATTTCTACTTTCATGCCCTTTCTGACATACCCAGATCTAGTTTTCTATTGTATGCGTTGGGATAAGGACAGAACTACTATACTAGTTTAGCCACCCTGTCTCGTATGTCGAGTGATTAGTAGCCCTGACTACGAATCGATAGAACTCGGGTTAGATTCCCGACAGGTCAAATCAATTGTGTGATTAGAGTAGATGTCTAGGTTTGGGTGTTTATGTAATATATTTCAATATTTATATATGTACTTCCATGTGTTAGTATCGTTTCCTAACACCCATATCACGAAAAAATAATTTGCTTACATTTTGGTTAGATCTATTCGTGTAATTGGTCCATCAATATTTATTTATTTTGTTATAAGTTACCTGGCTTAACATAATGCTTAGAAGCATTTTCTTTCACGTATCAATCACTCTGTCTCTATTTTCTGATTTCTTCTCTCATCTCTTTCTCATTTTCATTAATTGTGCCAAACAAGAGAATAGCTGTCCTATTTTAAAACATAAGAAAAATAATTAAGGATGTATTTTCACGACATACGTGGGCAATGTGATTCCTCCACATTCATGACTCACATCCTACAAATACTTCATCCATAAATAACAATCTACAATTGCTACATTACTTTGATAAATATAAGCTTTATTTTACCGACACGAAATTTCATTACGGGCTACAAAACGGTAGCAATTGGCCATAATTCATTGATGCACCGTAATGGCAGTCAATCTCTTCAATTTAATAGTTAATGCAAATTCTTGCTCGCATTACTTTGTAAGACGCGGGCACTCGCACACTTAATAGTCCGCCGGACATCATACTGTTTGTTAAGTTTTAGCAAACTTTATATCTACTACTGTTTTCGGAAGCGTTGCGTTTTTTTTAAATTAGCATAATTTTTCATGCTTGATGGATACAAAGTTATAAAGCATTTACAAGATAATTAAATAAGTAATTCGGAAAATGTTTTGTCCGACAAACATAATGCAGCGATGAGCTTATCTACTTGCTCAAATGAATAATTGCTTAAATAATATAAATGCTTATATGCTAAAATATAACGGCAAACATGCCGTATTTAAGCATTTTTGTTTAAGACAAGAATCAATCCATATCTAGGTACATAGTTTATTTTTGCTTAATTTTTTAATGGTTATTATTAATGACCAAATGGACATAGTGTCCGACAATTCCCTTGGTGCGTTATTTTTAGACCAATAGATGAGTTTATATTCACAGCACTTGCGAAAAGAGAAATTTGGTTGATTCCCAAAAAAGAAGCCACTCACGAAATTTAAAGCATGTGTTCATCATTAAACAAACAGTGTGATGTCTCGCGGACTATAATGCTATAAGAAGAATATATAAAGTTAAATAAACATTTTATTTTACCGCCTTAGTAACCTTATGATGTGGCTACATTATCGCCCTACGGCGACGATACGCGTTGTCACGATATTTTTGGTCAACCGGCTCGCTGAATCGCAGAACTTTGGGCTTCTGTCAGTTTTCTAACGCGACTAAGTTCATATCGCTTGTGCATATGCATCGATGCGTATTGAAAGTTAAAGGGAGATAGAAATTTTTGACGGTATATATGTGACCACATAGTTAGTTCTATTTCATTTTTTTTCATTATGTCATCGACTTCTTAAATGTCCCCCTTTCGGGTTGAACAGAACTTTTTTACACGCTGTATTGAACTGATCTGCCAGTGATTTCCTTCATATATCTTCTTTGTTAACTCTTAGGGAACTACCCCGGTAGAATTAGTTCTAAAACATGCCCATTTGTATTAAATATTATAACTACAATTTTATTAGCATAAGAATAAGTCAAACATGTGTACAACAAGCCTAATATATCAACGTCGTAAGAAGTCGAGAATATTTCCGTGGTCGGGAACATTTTATTTGTTTTGCCAATATCTCGGAAAAAATGTGTCTAATCGACATGAAACATAAGATTTGTTTCACGTAACGGTAGTCTATTGCGAAAATTTGCAATTTTGATTTTATATGGAAAAACTTCCCTTAAACGGCAAAAAAGGTAAAATTTTCAAAATTAGATTAAAATTAAACAATTTTTGTTGAAAAGGAATGTACCTACCTTTTCGGAAATGTAGATGTTGTAGAGCCTAAAATACACTAAAGTCAGACGCCTAACAAAATATGGTAACCTATTGCAAAATTTTAAGTTGAAAAGTCGGAGGTGTATAACTTATTTACTGAAGAATAGACCATCTGTGTTTTGGTCAAGTGAACCAGATGCCATTTTTCAGTCTCTGTAAGGATACTGCAAATTTTGTAGACAAAAATTCCCAATTGTCGGTTCGATTTCTCAAGATTTGTAGCCAGGCCAAATTTAAACAAAACATCGTATGAAATGTTTGATATCAATATAAGGGATGTACTCGTAACACGCGCGATTTTTCTGCATAACAAAATAATACTAGAGAACACAGCTGCTACCTGTGTTATTTCCAGTCCACGGTAAACATCATACATATTAATATCCCAACCTATCAATTATTGAATACCCCACCGAGCTCTTCCAAACAATGTTGCCACGCAATCTGTGTTTTTGTATCGGTGTTTATTTTATATAAACTCCTTTGCAAAAAAAACGGGCGGGTTTGATTTTTTAACATTATTGGTAATAATTTAGTTCTTCAGAGG
>DWBA01001596.1:0-10342 GCA_018236825.1 Apodemia zela
GTAAGTTTACCGGCTACCTCACCCCCCAAACCGGAACACGACAGTGACAAGCACTGACGCTATTGCGGCAGGTATAGGTACCAGACAATCTCATTTTTTTCTCTTCTCTCTTTCAATTTAGCAGTTTCAAACCAGTTGACTAGCTCAGTTGATTAGAGCGTCTCGGCTTGAGGAAAGGTCGCAGGTTCGAGTCCTGACATGTCGAGATTGTTCTTTGTTGTTTTAAAAGAATAACTAATGCATATTTCTTCCACAATAGTGATAGTGTCAGGTCATGAGGTCGAAAATACTATAAATATAAAAAAAATATAAGTGAAGTGCATAAAAATATGGTCAAATATCGATGTTTAATCTATGAGCGATATATCATTGTACCTACATGCTAGACGCATATTTACTTAGTGCATTTAGAACAAGATCATAAAATGCGTAGGATGATGCCAGTAGTATTATTCCGAGAGACGCCGTGATAGGATTACGATCGGGTCTCGTCTTATATCAATATCGACTACTGAGAGAACAGCTGTATTACTTAGATCGAATATCGATAGGGAAGTAATCTTTCAGTCAATAGATTGTCGATTAAATAGAAGCATTCTATTTTAAAATATTATATTTTAAAGATTTATGTCTTCGGCTTTTTACTTAACTGTTTCCAATTTTTAAAAGTATTATGTAAGTCCGGGCTACCTAAGAAGAATATAACTAGGTACTATCTGCTATTTTAAATAAATAAATAAATATTATGTATGTTTGTAGGTATGTATCTTCACGCCAGATCCCTTACGGGGTAGGCAGAGAGAACCGAGTGCCATATGTCACGACCCTTGCAGATTTATATTAGTTCCTCCACATTCATTACCCTCTTCATACATACACGCCGGTTGCGAAGACTCTTGACACTAATACTGAATGTACAAACATTTAGATAACAAGGCAGAGGTTTTCAGAAATATCTGTCGCAATGAAGGTTACAATCCAACATACCAACCAACAAATCATAGTTTCAATCAGTTAGTAAAACGTTTCATTACCCACCTCGCGAGTGTATTTCTTTAAAATAACTTGCTTAATATTTGTTATATTTTCTATCTCGTTTCCTTAAGCATTTTAAACTAATCGGTTATTTAGCGTTGAAAATTAATTGATACTTGGGTTTTGGACAACTTCTACAAATAAGGTGATCAAACACTTATATCTCGAAGCCTTTATATTATTAGTAACGTTATTTTCATAGTTGGCCGATAAGCAATCATTTAGTAAATTTATCAGCGACAACATTAAAATTAATAGGTACGTATAAAATGCAAACATAATTTTCAATGCATGTTATAGCTAATTTAGTTAATAAATAATTCAATAAATGAACAAATAAATACCGGTTTTGACATTAACTCTATGCTGTTGATGAAAATATAATAAAATGTACGTGTCCTACATAATGCACTATTGCTTGATATTACAGTAATGATATATCCGTACTATGCTGTCGAAAATTTTAGTAAATAATCATTTTAATTGTTCTCATTCACAGTATTTGATAGCTTCAATAAACGTAATTACAGTATAATTGCCGCGGCTATGAACATAGAATTACAAAGTTTGATATTAACCATATTTGTTTTAAGTTCGTATTAGTTAAATTAAACACTAACTTTGATAATAACGTTTCATGGGCTTAGTCATTAACTGAAAGTAATCACATTGATTAAATACATAAAAATAAACAGAAAATCTAGTACAGGCCTGTATAGACATGGAATTGTTAATGTTATTACGCTATGGTTCGCGATCAACAATGATAGGAATGTGAAAGGCGTTACCACGGACGTAATCGAAACTATTTTGTAGTACGCTGCACGAATCGTTTGACATTTAACGCATTTACTTTACAAAGTAGAAATGAGTGGTTACATTTTTATTTGTATGATAAACTTTTAGTGCGAACGTAAAACTGATATCTATATATATAGATATGTTTAGAGAAAACTAAATGCCAGATTTTTATAAACAAACTAGCTAAGTCGCAAACGTTGTTTTGCCATATAAATTAATTTTATTGAATATTTGAATGAATAAAAACGATCCTATGTTTTAAGTTGGGCATAACAATAGATATCTACAAAATTTCATTGAAATCGGTTCAGTGATTTCGAAGATCGTGACATGGGATTTTTTATATATAAAGATATCATCACATCGAAACTTGTAAAGGACCCTCAAGCAGATTGAACGTTGCGACTAATTACAATTAGTGTATGGTTGCGACGTTACGTGTTCCCCGTAGTAAAAGTAATAAATATCAATGCACAAATCACAATAATTAATCTAACACCAAAGTAAGAAATTTGTTTGCTTGTGATATGGGTGATAATAAACAATACTAATACATATAAAAGCTGAAATATTTCTATATTAGTACATGAAGTGAAAACTTTTTACACCTTTTTACGAAAATTACGCGAACTAAAGACTAATAAATTTAGTATTGGTAAAGTTTACATGGAGAAGAAGTAAGAAAGTTCGTTTTATAAAATATTTATCAAAACACATTAGGTTAATTAATGAAAATACACATTACTTACATTGTCACGATTTTGACACACACCATAGTATATGTATGTATTCACCATACATATAATATTATATTATTTTGTTTATGATGAAAGTCTGTTGTAAAACTTGGAAGAGATCTTAATAATATAATCTATGATCAAACTTACTATCGAATTTCGACCTGCGGGCGATTGCTAGTATTTAATAAATATCCAAACCCAGCAACACAAACATCTATGCTCATCTCACAATAGCTTATCCTCCGTCAATTGCGTAATTAGAGTTGCTAGCCACAACAGCAACAGGCAGTCCGGCAGTAAAGTTTTGCCAATTTATTTATTACGCAACACCACTATGGCGCTAGTACTACATTTTTAGAGCTAGCGAGAGCTAGATCTTCTTGCTCGATTGTATACATGTGTCGAGTACTTCTAGATAGCAGAGATCTGCCACTTTTTTCCCAAGTACGGTACCGTCGCCTTGAATATTCCTGCTGTCATTAATTGTATTTATCCCAATTCGTAAATTTGCCAATAAACTAGAAGTTCAGATTTAAGATCTTTGCCAATAGAAAAGTGGACTGTACATTTTTGATGTATGAATGTGGCAGATATCTCTTAATATCAAAAGTAGAATCTGCTTATCTACTCTTGTATCTATAGTACAAAAAGTAAATCTTACTTGAAGAATATTTCGTGGTACATACTTCTTAAAACTTTAGTGGAAATAGATGTCTAACCTCAAATGGAAAATACGATTACCAAGGTCTAGTCTATAGTTACTGACTCCTTCCTATACAGATTTAACCCAATCTATTATATTTAAAAAAAAAATAATAAAATTTTAATCATGTGCCTTGTACCTCAGACACGCCCTTATCCTGTCTCTCTTACGCCCTATCAGAAAACCTTTCCTTTTCTGTCTTATAATACTTTATCACCGTAAACAACATCCTCTCAATGTAGCTTATACAGTTTGAATAAATAAGTAGAATCGCGAATAATACTTTGTAATACAAAGTAGTAATATTTGTCAATCTGTTCGCTCTTGTAGACACCAATATTCCCCTTTCTATAACATGAGTGGAAAATTCCGTAAAAACCAGTGCCTTCTTACTTTGATGCATATATTTTTTGTTAATGTTTGTTTTCGCCTCACCCCATTGTCGTCTGCCCTAATAGCTGTACGAATCTCGCTGGTAGCTGCATATGGCGGATAAAAGGAATCGGGGGTGATGTACGTACTAAGTGGAGCAAACAACGAACAAAGACATCAAACAAATGGGTAGTGTTTTAGAGTAATTACGATTCGCTTCCGTGCGAAGAGGTGTGTGAAAAGTGAGCGCTTCGCGATAATGTATTCCTCGCAAGCGTAAATAAAACACATTATATGCTTTTTAAGTGTAATCACAACAATGTGTGCAGGCATACTTAAATACAATGAACATTAGGTGGTAAGTAAGATGCTTGTAGCGTCATTATGTTGAAGTTACATTGTTCGTTTAGTAGTATTTGGTGAATTACATGATTTTGCAGGGGAGTGGTAAAAAATCTCGGTAATCTTACGTCATATACTTATGGTGCTGGTAATAAACTTACAAATTTGCGTTCCTATCAGGCAGTTTGTAAATAGGAGAGGATTGGCCAAGTCCATTGTGTCGGAATTGGTATTATCATGATTACTAGGGACTAGTAGAGCTATGCAGCATTTCGGCTGGGTTTGATAGCGCTGTCTCACTTTTACCTGCCAAAATACCGTCAGTGCTAATCACTGTCGTGTATGTGGTATTAAATCTGCCACACGGATGGCAACACATCAGTATCAGTTTTGGTGTATATTAATTATAGTTGCCTTTTTCCATCAGGGGAGCTATCGGCTTGTCTTTACTTCTTCATACGAGTAGTTAGAAGTATAAGTTTGAAGATTCAAAAATGCAAAGGTAGGTTTTAAGCTTTTTTTGCCTTAAAGTACTTACTAGCTTAATAATTTATTAGTACTTTTGCCAAAAATATTTGAAGAAAAAGATACATAATTGTAAATTGTAAATATAATTGTATTTGTTAGGTAGTCAGAAATACAGATTGATTGAAATATGTAATTTTTCCACACTTTTAGCAAAAACTAAAATGATTAAATCTAGTATCAATAATACAGGGATATTTACAAGAGCTAATAATCAGAAAAAAGAATTTAGTTACTTCTTTTATATTGCATACAAAATGTCAACATTTATGTATTGTAGTAAATTGATTGATGTTTTCGAATAATAGTAGGTAAGCGCGTGAATCGTAAACAACAACCATTAAAAATTTTGTGTACATACAACATAAACATCCATAGTAGATATTACGCAATAAAGAAGATAGAGGCGTCATGACACCACTGATGTTTACACTATGAGTAGCCACCCTCGTAAATTTAATATGTCATCTCTTATATTAAAATGGTCGTTAACCTAATAGCTGCTCCGCTTTAACGCACAGGGTGATAGGGTGATGCCGAGGTTTATTTTAAATAACACAAAGTTCTGGAAATGAGCAAGTGCTTAACCAAAGCAAGTGTTTACTTTATCTTCTGTTTTTGCCTTTACTTCATAATCTGTTGGGGAAAATTCATTGGATTATTTATAAAATCAATATTATACTTTTTTGTGCTTAATTAACACGTAATTGACGTGCTGTCATTACTTTCAAATAGTATTGACAGCAAGTCTTCATCCATCACTTGAAATATGATTGATGAATAAGGATTATATGAAATGCCAGAAATTTGCATTTTTGGGTCAATAATTAGGATAATAAGGTAATAATTAGGTAGATAAAAAACACTTGGTATAGGTCGTATGCACTAAATCAGTAAGTATATTAGTTTAATATAACTTTTTTACTAAAACACTATCATTTTAAAAAAAACAAATGTCAAAAGACACTCATTACTCACGCTACCCGATAGCCACTTTATCTATAGTAAGCAGAAAATATTTTATCGGATATGTTTTAGGTTCTTTCTTATTTTTATAGCAGGAATGTAAGGTCAGATTCATAAAGTCGGGTGCCAGTAAGCTCTCTTAAATGGAAAAAAACAACAACAACCACTGACCTAACGGCGATCTTGATTATTTTCGTAGGCAGGTACAATCAAACCCAGACGAGTCGTCGTAAAAATCTATCACATATGCCACGATGATGGCAGGTAGCACGTTTAGCTTTTGCTTGGCTCACGACAGGTCTAGCAGGAATATTCTTTGGCTTAGTCTGACTTGAGAAAACTATTTGACTTCTTAGATAATAGGTAGAGTTTTATTTCGTATATCAATACTAGCTTTTGCCTGCGGCTCGCCGCCGGTATACGGGCCCACGGGTACTGAACCCAGAATAAAAACTATCCTATACGTTGCTTCTAACTCTCAGCTATTACCATGCCAAATTTCATTAATTTCTGTCCCGTAGTGTTTGCGTGATTGACGGACAAATTAACAGACAGACGGACAAAAAATCTTTTTCGTTTTATATATATATATATATATGTGTGTGTGTGTGTGTGTGTGTATAGAATAGTTTGAATGTTAAGCAGAAATTAGTCCGTCGATAATTGACTTTGTGAAAGATTATATCTAAATAATAAGTGATTGATTATTATTGAAATCTCTCTTTCCTAATTAGTCAAAATCAAAACACTCCATTCACTAAGCTGAATAATTAAAATCTCTAAGGGAACCTTCAAATTCACAATAATAAGATCTGTTAAAATTGAAATGACAAGCTGTCGTTTGAATAATTTGTATAATACATTATTTAAATACGAGGAAATTTCGTCTAAAGCCAGGCATTTCAATGTAAACTCACTATGTACATTGACTCGGACGATACAATGCAGAACTCTACCACCTAGTTGCCATGATGGTAGTAACTCGCATAGCCAATCATTCGCCTCATACGAACTCCTTGGCATAACGGCATAATAATATGTTCTATTATATATTATGCTCAAAGAGGGGCCGGAGCATAGGGAGCGGAGGGATATGCTGCAACTTCTAGGCAGGTAAAACGTTGAATTTGAAATCACCTCTATGGTCTAGTGGTCTGGTGTCCCGGGTCAGGCAATTAAAATAGTGTTTTTTTTTCAATTTTCTGATAAAAACAATGTTGCCCGGGATTGGATAAGTGTCCGGGTTGACTAATTGTGGGTCCAGTAGTTGTACATCTGCCTACCTTTTCCGGGACACGGGCGTGAAGATATTTTTTTTCAAATTTTGAATTAACCATCTGTCATCTCAATTCTAAATCATACAAAAAGAAAACGTTAATTGTCTTAAGAAACCAAGCTAGGTAAATAAATGATTTTCTTCTTGTTATAAATGAAACCGCACAGACCATTTTGCCTCTATTAAACAAAATTTTACTCAGTCTCCGAGAGTCTTAGTACTGCATTTTGAAACATAAATAGGGGGTCCCATTAAAACGCTCGCAACAAATTCTCGTCACTCCATTACGCCCTTATACATTGCTCCCTTAATTGCTTCAGTTTACTAGAAATTTTAACAACAAAACACCGCGCTCCCGCAAAATGTGTAATATATTATAGTTTTAATTCAGCCTTGTAGCATCAATTTCTATTTACATAGATTTACTGGAATAATGTATGAGAGAATTTGCCTTTGCGTGTAACGTAATATAATAAAACTTCCATATATTGCTTGAATAATGGTTTAAAATTGTAATTTGCTAGCAAGTGGAAGTCTGTATTAGAAGTTTAATAACTACAGCTAAGTTTTATAACTTTAAATGAACATATTCGAAAACCTTTGATATACCGATTACTTTATTATCTAAATATATATTCGCATACTAGCAGATTATCAAAAACTATAATTCGTTACTAATCATTTGGTTTATTTTGCTGGACAGACTGGTTGTTTCAATTAACTAACCGTATTTCAAATAACTAACCATTTAGAATAAGATAACTTATAAATGAAACAATTTGTAAAAAATACAAGATTTATACTGCTACCTTGTAATGTCGATGGTTTTCCCCCGTGTTGGCACGGGCTCCTTTGAAGGATAGGCCAACTGCTATTCTGCCACGCAGATCGTAAAAAGCGATATATCGTGGCTACTAGGTGGTAGAGTTCTCAACGTCTTGCCCGGGTCTGCTACACCGCCGCCTTACTTATTCCTGCCGCAATAGCGCCAGTGCTTGTCACTGTCGTATTCCAGTTTGGAGGGTGAGTTAGCCGGTGAACTTATACATGTGGCATTAAGACCTCGCCACAAGATAGCAAATGCTCCATAAACATCTTTGGTGTCTATAGGCGATGGTTGTCTTTTTTCATCAGAATACCCATCTGCTTGTTTGCTATCTTATAATATAAATAAATGGTAGTGACCAAATAAACCGTTTCTCACATTTTTCAAACTGCTTGGTACAAAAAGTGCTGAACAGGAAACAGATTACTATTCTTCTTTCATGAGAAGTTCAAATCAACAGCTTATTCAATCAATCTATTAAAAAAACACATTATTAAAAATGTTCTAGGATAAAACTGAAATACATGTGTTGTAAGATAAAGTTTTAAAAATATTTATTTCAAAGTACTTTAGGTTTTGGTAGACTACTGCTTTTAATATATTACGTATTATAGAGTCTGAAATGTGAATAATGTAGGAACGGAGCGTTTGCCTTCAAGCAATCGCATAAACACGTCTGCGAAACCATTTTAGGTATTACGTACATTTTTCTCTCTGATCGTACATGAGGCAAACAAATGGTTTCCGTTTAGGAAATAACACTAAAAGTAGGCACATTCGAAACTGCCACTTAAATCTTGAGATCCTCGATAGCCATTTCTCTTTGCGTCTTAAGAGGGGCTACTGTAAGGTCGCACCCTTATCGCTGGTACTAACGAGTGTTCTGCACATCTCCGAAAATATTTCCTCTACTGGCATTCTATAATTGCGCCTAGTTAAATCATACAAATCTTTCGAATCTACAATGAGATAGTTAAAAGTTACTTTTAAATATTGTTAAACTAAAGTCTTTCAATCGTATTTATTGCTGCGGAAACGGAATAATACTAATTGTATATAATACGTACTTTTTCGTCTTTCTTTAAAAGTATTACAAATATTTAATAGTGGATTTTTACCACGAAAACGTAGGTGACTAAAACTTGGTATTAAATATAATATATACCACCCCGTCGATCGAGTGGTTAGCGAACCTGACTACGCATCAATGGGGCTCGGGTTCGATTTCCGAAGGCGACAAGCATCATAATAACACCCATATCACAAGCAAATAATTTGCTTACTTTGGGTTTAGATCAATTCGTGTTACAATTTGTCCCGTGACATTTATTTATTTATTTAAATATTCGGATTTTATGTTCTGTATAAAATATATTCTTGTAATAAATAATAAACATATCGCTAACTGGGTACTTATCTAATCCTGGGCAACGTTGTTTTTATCAGAAAACTGAGAAAACAAATTTTGAATAACCTGACCCAGGATTCGATCCCGGAACTTCATGTGGTCAACAACGACAACGGACCACTAGACCACAGAGTTATCTAATACCTTTAACGAGCAATTCTTGTATCTATATATATCAACGATCTCGGAAACGGCTCCAACGATTTTCTTGAATTTTGTATTTAGGGGGTTTCGGGGGCGATAAATCGATCTAGCTATGTTTTATTTTCAGAAAATGTCGTTAACCAACTAAAAAAAACGAGCGATCTCGGTCATCCAGGTACTGACTAATAAACAGTAAACATTGCAAAAAAACTACATTATATTTAAGTAGGTATATGTTAAATCGAATAATAAAATGTACTTATTACTAAGTAAATTCATGATTTTGAGTAAAAAATATAAAACCCTATACTAAGCTTGTGGTATAACTAAAACATAAGATAAAAAATTAAAACGCTTTTAAATATGTTTAATTTATTAAAGAACGACCGCAGGATATAATAATTATTTCAACAACAATTCATCCCCTATCTCTCGCAGCTCTTTGAACAATCAATCACGTTTTCCTTTGCAGCGGTGATTACCATAAACTTTCCATTTTAGCAGGACCCCACGCTCTTCTTCTAAATCTTATCGATTTGTCCGCGGCCATTTTTGTTCTACTATATATCAAATGCTTTTCGTGACAGTCCCTTTTCATCGAAACTTACAATTGGCAACTTTTAAATCGTTCGGAGGGTATTCAAGTAAATTGCTTCCACTAAAGATTGTTTCAATAAAATACTTTTTTGTCTTACCTTAATTTCCTTACTAAAATACAATAAATAAAGGTTTTTTGTACTAAAAGAATAGTATTTACTGCAGAATATTACATTGATATTGTACATGTGAAAGTGTGCATGTGTATTCATATTTCATAATATATAATATTAGTCTATATGTGTGTATGTACCCGAATGTAAAGATTATGCAGACATAGAATATTAGTCTATGTCTGCTCCGGCTTTGCATGGATTATAATATACATGTATTATACATATAAACCTTCCTCGTGAATCACTTCATATATTAAAAAAACCGCATCAAAATCCGTTTTTCATTTCAAAATCTACCAATTTAAAGATCTAAGCATACATAGTGACAGACAGCGGGAAGCGACATTGTTTTATACCATGTAGTAATGTAGACTTATGTCCTGTTTTAGCAAGTGAACACATTTCATTTAAGAAATATGAATAACTAGCTGTTGCGTGCAGCCCGCTGCATTATAAAAGTTTTTGGTGAATCCCGAGGGAACGACTCATTT
>DWBA01001597.1:0-10335 GCA_018236825.1 Apodemia zela
ATGGTGCTATTTTAAGAACTGGAATTTTAACTTAATTAAAAAATAAAACCATAGTAATTAACGTCAAATGTCGTCAAGATTTTAACTTTTACCATGCTTAGTATGAAATATTTTTTTCATTTTCCTGCTATTTTTTTATTATAAATAATGTTGTTAACATATCAAGCATACGAAAAACCAGTCAATAAACAACTGAGTTAATGGTCACATGGAGCCGAGCAGTGCATACAATGTGGTCAAATCCCTTTGAATCGCTCGCAGATATTCAGGTGACATATTATTAGAATCCCATAATGGGACTTATAAGGGCACGCATAATTAAATAGTTGTTATCGTCTATCTGTAGCCAAACGATGGTATCCCTACATCTTTTAAGGCTGTTGAGGCACCGAAGACATACATTCTAGATTACGCTACAAGTGAGTGCTCCAATTTGTTACTCTATCAAAAAGAGCATGGACCGCTTCAGCCTCTTAGTTATTTCTACCATCGGCCATCAATTGACAATTTATCGTAATTATTACTAATTTAATGTTACCTGTTAGGTTAATACATAAAATATTATAGTAATAACACATACTAATTTAATTTTCCATTAACGTTTGCCAACATATTATATTTTAAATAATATTAAACTATGATTCATTTTATTAATTCAGTAAGTCAGTTGACTAGTTCGTTCAAAATATAAGAATCATTCATTTTTCGTACGCATCGGCATTCGACCACCTTACTTTGAGCAAGACGGACGTGTCTTGACGCATTACGTTGCGATTACTATATAATATTGCTTAGCTCTAAGGAAAACTGATTGTTGTAGTGTAAAATACACAAATATTGAAGGATTGGAGTTATTTAATTTCTGGAAAAATACTTGGCCCTAATATACCCAATCCAATTTCAAAAAAATCAATGAAAATCTGCTGTCTTATTTGAATTTTCTTTTTCATTATTCACCATTATTGGTGATTTAAGGAGATTATTTGAGTTTGGATTATTTCCTAAAGTATTTGCAAATACCTCTCCATGATACAATAAACTAGCAAGTGGCATTTTTTTATCTCTTGCCTCATATTTTGACTTGTACGTATTGAAAAAAGTTTTGCTATTGTTATTCAAATCGTTAAATTCATCAAAAAATTGATGTCGTCTTATATCACGTCGTAAATTGTCTGTAAATAGTTTATTTTGAGTCATTTTATTTGGACTAAACAATATTTTATCTGTTGTCGTAGTCGTATGTATTTTACTATTTAAATGTTCAGACAGTTGTTGTAAAATATTTTGCATGACAGCCGTGTTTTTATCAATCCTTTTTAGTATTTCGTTTGTTATGTTTTCATTGTGTTTGATTGTTTTTAATATTTGTATCTTTTCATCATCACTTTTAAAATTAATTTTCACATTTGATTTCGTAGTACTTTCCGTTTCGTTTTCATGGGGTTTATTTTTAATTATGTCATTATCTTTATCATTAATTGAATAGTTCAAATTATTATTAAACGGTATTTCACTGATTTCACTATTTTGATATGCATTAAAAATGTAATCCAAATTTTTACTTTCTATTATTAAGTTATTTAATTGTTGATCAACTCGCTTTTTATATGCGTTTAGTAAAGATCTTAAATGGGTGTCTTTATTATCATTATTTGAGCGAATATTTTTGTTTGATGTGGTGTTAAGTCTTTCTATTTTTGACATTTTTGTTAAATTAAACAACGTAATATACTGCATACCATTTTTAGCATAACTTTTATTTACGCTAGTATGTATTTCTTTATATCCAGTATTTTCAGCTTTAGTTTCGTTTTGTTTGGGTAAAATCTTTAAAGTAACTTTATAATGAGTTTTAGGTATTGGAGGTAATACAGCATTTATAATTTCCGCAATACCAGATGTATGTCTTTGTAAATACGAATCGTCAACGATTGTAGTGGCTTCGAATTCAGGATTAAAATTGTTTTGATAGTTTGGTGTAGCTTGTATTCGATAGGGATTTCTGTAGTTGTTACGTTTTTCTTCGCTATACTCTCTATACGTCTCTGGCATATTTTCTAAAAATATGTGTGGATATTTTGACATAAGATTATCACGGTGGGACATTTCACCATACAAATTTTCTGTATAAATGTTTCTAGATGACGGAATGCTACTTATATCTTCAATAGGTACTAGGAAGTTTCCCCTATCGTTTTTATCAATAATCATATCTTGAAATCCTGATTGTTTTACAGGAAGTATTTTATCAGAAAAAGTGTCTTCATCTGACATAAACAAAACATTCTCATCTGAATAGTTAAATGATGATAAAGCAGGATCTCTTGTTATTATTCTTACCTTATTAATCTGTCGCTTATTTCGTTTATTTTTTATGAATATTTTCTTTTTTGACATTGCATTAGTATTTAGAAATCTGTTTAATTTTATTTTTGATTTTAAATCTTTAAGCTTTTGAACCTTGATTGATCGTTTCTTTCTCTTAAAGACATCTGGTAGTGAGAAAAATTCTGAGGGAATGAAAGTTTTCTTTAAAATTTTTTCTTTAATTACTATAGGTTTATTTAAATTTACGTACTTTGGATATGGCTTAATTGATTTCCCTAATTGCTTACTGCTAACAGTTTTATCTTTGTTATCCTGCATAATAAACTGGCTCAATTGGTCTTCTATATTTTTGTCCATATAAAATTGTGGAACATCGGGGTTGACTTTAACGTCTCGTTTTGTTACTTCATGTATGTTTTGAACGTAGTTTTTAATGTTACTGTTATATAATTCATTACTTGCTTCACCGCCATCATACAGATTCCGGTATTCTTTCAAAAGATTTTCTAAACCACTAAATATTTTTAAACTTTCGTTATCGGGAGGCTCATCAACGTATTTGTTAAAACCAATTGAAAAACCAGTACCATCAATATCCTTTAGCAAAAGTGTAATATTTCCTAAATCAGCAAACATATTTGTTGGAATGTCATCGTTTTCATTATCGCTTGCAGTTAAGGGTTCCTGTAATCTTTTTGGTATACCGTTTCTTAAAACTTCATCATAATTAACTTCAATTTTTCCTAACTCTGCAGAATTAACAGTTTTAGAAACTGTTAAAAAACTAGGATACGATTTCATTGGGGCAACGCCTTCTGGGGTTTGAAAAACGTGATGGTGTTGGTTTAAAATTTTATTTATAGGTCCAACTTGCCTTTGTTCAATAGTTTCAAGAGGAGATATTATTTGGCTATTGAATAAGGGATATTCTATCATATCAATAGGGTTTTGAAATCTTTTTTTATATTCCAAGTGGTTTTCTTGATTTTCTCCAACTAAGTGTTTGTCAGCTAGAGCCACTTGAATTTTATTTATTATATCTTTTACAAACTTCTGTTTTTTATCATCTTTGGCATCCTTTTTATCAAAATGGGTCTCTATTTCTACGTAGAGATCATCGTTATTCGATTTATTTCTTTTACGTAATGGCTTTTGTCTTGAAGATTTCATTTCATCATCAATATAATGAATTGCCACTTGCCTTTTATTACGTTTGAATTTTGAGTGAAAAGTTTCACTGCTATTTTCTTCATTGACTTTATTTGTGATCGAGTAATTTTCTAACATTCCTTTCAATACTTTATTTATTTGTTTATTCAATATTGTTTTATCGTATTTATTAACTTTTTTCTTCACATTAGGAGAATTTGTTTTTGCTTTTTTATATGTAGATATTTTAATCTCTTCAATTTCTTGCATTATTTTTTCGGTGGTTGTTAAAATTTTTGGGTTATCATTCAATTGCGAAAATTTTATTTCTTTTCCATTATACAATAGTTTTATAAGTCCGTGTACGTTTTCATTTCTGCAACAAAATAAAATTCATAACTTCAATATCTTCATTCACAAATTAAAACTTTGATTTGGTTGCATACTTACGACATATTAACCTGCTTATTATTATCTTGATCCCAAATTTCAATGATAGATTTTATAATTAAATTGTGATCTGAAACAAGAATATGTTTCAAATTATGTAATAAAGGATTGTTATTTTAAACATTGTAGTTTTTTAAAAGCTTTAATGATTAAATTTCATAGTGCATATTTATTCTATATCATTTTGATAGCAAACAAGTAGATGGTTCTCCTGATTTTTTTTATATTATAAGATAGCAAACAAGCAGATGGGTCTCTGATGGAAAGAGTCAACCATCGCCTATAGACAACAAAGATGTTAAAGGTGCGGTGCTGTCTTGTGACGAGGTCTCAATGCCACATGCATAAGTTTACCGACTACCTCGCGCTACAAACCGGAACACGACAGTGCAAGCACTGACGCTTTTACGGTAGAAATAGGCAAGGCGGTGGTAATAGACCCGGGCGAGACAATGCTGAACTCTACCACCTAGTAGTCACGATGGTAGTGACACTTATAGCCAATCTGTCGTCTTTTACGACCTGCCTGGCAGTTGGTCTATTTTTCCAAGAGAGCTCGGACCTATATGGGATAGAATGTATATAGAACTTATTTATAACTCAACCTGTTTTTAACCAGTAATTTCAGAATTATTTTGAATTATTGCTTATTGAAAATATTGTGCTTATGGTTTGGTTAAATCATTGCATATAGTTTCACGTTGTGGCGACGTGTGTGGCTAATCAGTTAATTTTAATCAATACAGTATTGATTTGTAACTTTGATGATGCGTTAAATGCGAATTGTTGTTGTTAATAAATTCATCGTAAAACATATAAAATATATTATATAGTATGGCAATATTACAAGATCTCTTACGTATTACAAAATATATGAAAGATTGGTTTGACGAGCAATATTAATCCTACGCTTTTTTGTCTTTTAATTAATCTAAGAACATTTATTTTTTAAATTTTTTTACTGGTAGATCTACATAGCTTTTTGATAATATAGATGATGATGATGATGAGTTACTTATACTTTGGAGACGAGATGCAAGCATAGAAGATTGTTTTTGTTCATTGTATTTAGTGAGTGTACATCATTATTTTTCTTAAACAAGCAAATATTTTTACGAAATTCAGTAAGTTCTTATATGTATTTATATCTTTGAATACAATATTAGTGTTACGAAATGAATAGATATCAATCACAACTGCTTCACTATTTTATACTTCGGCACTAACAATAATCTCTTACCCCACATTTTTTTATAACCTATATTTCACTAGTTAGCTTTACACACCGTCACCGTAGCACGGCTCAAACCAGAATGGTCGATTCACGATCAACAGACCCTTCGTTACTGTAATTCGCGCCAAACAAAGGATGCTTCGATTTGGTAGTTCATGAAATCATGCGATTGGTCGAATACAACCAATCGCAAGTAAGGAGCAGTGTTGCCAGCACAATAGCTAAAGTATATTTCATTAAAATAATTGCAAAACTCCTCAACACGTCACATTAGTATACCTTTAATGTCAGGTAGGTTTGTTTCGGTAGATCCAGTCACTATATCCATTTTCTTCGATTGAGTTACTTCTAAATGTTTGCTTTCATCTGTGTGAAAATCAGATGCAGAGAAATTTTCTTCGGAGATTTCTTTAGATTCGATAATTTTCATCAAAACCTTCTCATAATCTAAAAAGACATGTGTAAATATAGTTATAAGAAATAAATTTAAGCTCTTATAAAGTTATTCATGCTGCTCTTATTATTGCATAGCGACAAAACTTTCTCATTAATGATTCGGTCTATAAGTGAAAATCCCATGAAAATCCATTCAGTACATTTTGGGTTTATGTGAACATATAGACAGACGGACAGATGGGACGGGGGAGTTTGTTTTTTATATTATAAATGGCAGAATGATCTTCAGTAGAAAAGATGGGCATTGCCATTGAATTTAACATAATTGAATTATATTATAAAATATTGATATATAAACGATATTATAATTAATGCATAATGTATATACTAAAAAACTACAAAAAGAATATAAAATTGGTAAGTTTAAAAAAACTGACCAAATTGCTAAGTGTAATGCAGCGGGCATTGTGAACTTCAAATTGATAACTGAACTTGAACATGAACTTCCTTCTTTTTGATAAGTTGGTTGAAAATGTAAAATGGTCGTACAAAATGCGTTAGGAGATCCTGAGTAATAGT
The DNA here is from genome assembly GCA_018236825.1 of Apodemia zela. Taxonomy (NCBI): domain Eukaryota; kingdom Metazoa; phylum Arthropoda; class Insecta; order Lepidoptera; family Riodinidae; genus Apodemia; species Apodemia zela. The sequence continues at coordinate 6,137 of DWBA01001597.1, forward strand.
TAATGCTCAAAAAATAAAACCATAAACAAAATATGGTTGGATCAAAAAAATTGTAAGTTATTATGTATATTGTACGTATTGTAACTATCTATTTATGTGAAAGATTATACCAGTAAAAAAGAAAATTACCTTTATCCCAACTTTTTAGTAGCAAATGTATCTTTTTGTAAACATCATGTAGATCTGCATGAGCTGTGATACCTTTATAAAGAATATTGTGTATTGCCAGATGTAGTAAATCTTTATTTTTTCGAATGTTTTCTTTCATATCTTCATTTACATAATTTTTATTTGTTGACAATGTTTTTTCTGCTAATGTGTCGTCTACTTTATCTTGTTCATCTAACTCTTCCAATAGAGATGCAATATGATGTGTTAACAACTTTTTTATTTTTGGATTTTTGAAAATTTTGTGATTGGAATCTGTAAGAATTTCTAAAGTCTAAAAATAAATTATGTTTCACAAATTGTAAATTTTGCTGTCAATGTTACAAGCCTTAGCCTCATACAAGGTGAATGGGCAGAGTACTTAGTCAGATAAACTAAAGAGTTTTTAACTTGCATTACAAAATTGCGACAACCGGGCAACTTTCAAATCCCGAGCAACGTTGATTTAAGTAGAAAACTGAAAAACACATTTATTTTAATTGCCCGACCCGGTAATTGAACCCGGGACATCGTGTGGTCAACTCCGCCACCAGACCACTAGACCACAGAGCCTCACTTTATCAAAAAGATTTGGTGGAAGAAACTCAGCAGGTTATTTTTTACATTCTCATTGTTTCAAAAACAATAAAAATTACTCTAAAATCGTACTTCAACAAATGAATGAGATTTGTATGACAAGCATTAAATCCAAGATTTTATCTTCTAAGTAATCAAAAATTTTACAATAACCGTTCTAAACAATTTGTTTTAATTTAACAGGTACAAAACTACGTAAGTAATTTAAATAAGTTTTTACGCTGCATTTTACGAGACATTGCGAAATTCTGCTACCTGGTATTCATGACAAATGGTGACAAATATAGCCAATTTTTTGGCTTTTACGAACTGCCTGCCGAACTGCCGAAAGGCAGATGTTCTATTCTTGGAAGAGTCTGGACCAACACTTTCCTAGTTACTTACCTAGAGATCTTTTAGTTCTATACGACCAGTTTGAATTGTCATCAATATAATTGTCGTCATTGTAGAATACTTCCGTTGCTTTGCCTTCAGACAGTAATTGGTTTTCCTCATCGTTAAACAAATGATTAGTAGTTTTAGAAGCTGAAAATATGGAATTTAATATATAATATTATGTATATTTATAAGTATTGTAAGCATATTTTAGTATGTATTTATCATAATTTTGTTTTCCATCTTTTGATATAAAAAAGCAAAACATATTTCCTCACGTTGGCTGGGCCCTCTTTTGACTGTCTGCCAGAGAGTTTGTAAGAGGCAAATGGCTATACGACTTACCATTTTGGCTTCTAGATGGTAGAGCTCAGCATTGTCTCGCCCGTGTCTGGTACCAGCACCTTACCTATTCCTGCCATAATAGCGCCAGTACTAGTTTCTGTCTTGTTTTGGTTTGAACGGAAAGGTAGCCGGTAAACTTATGCATCTGGCACATCAATCCTGCCACACAGATAACAATCCACAAGTCCACAAGACAACAAATGTGCTTATATATGTTTTAGCTTGGGAAAACTTGAATATTTTTAATACAACAATGAAAAAATTAGAAATACAAAAGTATTGATCAACTAGCTGTTCCCCGCGAATTCGCGTGACCCAAAAACATTATTTCCCTTTGCTCAGTCAGGTAAAAAGTAGCCTATGTCACTCTCCATCCTTTCAAGTATCTCCACTTAAAAATCACGTCAATTCGTCGCTCCGTTTGCCCGTGAAAGACGGAGAAACAAACATATACATTCCCATTTATAATATTAGAATGTATTGATCATTATTATAAATGTGAATTTTATCTGTAACGATAAACTCATTTAACTAGTATATACGTAAGTATATCTAGCGATGATTACAATCGACGGAATCGATCGAAAAGCAAAGAAGAATTTCACCGCTTCAAGCCTGTTGACACTAGCTCAGTTGGTAAAACAGCCCCGGCTTGTGGGGAGATCGTAGTTTCGAATCCTATCAATGCACTATTAACATCTTAAGTATCTATAAATAATGTTTAGGTTGTTCCATTAAAAGAATTATCAGCTTGTTTTATATCCTGTAATATAAAAAATAATCAAAACCCAAATTCGCAAAATTAGTGACTTGAAATTTACCTTTATCTTTTGTCGATAATAATCCATCGATGTCGATGAACACATTTGTGAGTATCACGGTAAAGATGAAGGCGATGGCCAAGAGAGTGATGCAAAACATTCTGTAGAAGGTAACGTCGTAATCCCATCGCGGCATGCAGGACTGCTTCAGTTGCTAATTCTGGTGAAAAGTATACATATACTTAAGATGCATTAAACAAAACATCTGCACCCAGTGAAATTTACATTATGTATACAACCTGTCACAGGATTAAATGTACGTAATGTATGTAAGTGTGTAAATAATGTACGTAATGTAAATAATGTATGTAAGCGGAAAGTAGTTACTTCAGAAACAGTTACTGAATCCATTGCAACCATTTTTAACATATGTTATTGTATATTTTTTTTATAAAAAAATACATATTTAATTAAAGTAAGACACAAAGAAAAAATCCGTTAACCGGTTGACCCTGGAGGCCATCCTTGAAACTTCCCACTAAATTAAGGTATTTTAAGCTCAACGAAGAAAAAACTATACCTAAGAATAGCTTTTAATCTCAAGGAGGTAAAAATCTAATGTTTGTAAAAATTACAGCATTTTACATTGATACAGATTTTGAATTTTCAAATGGCATTTAACACAATTTCTTAATTCTAAAAATGTTTTAGTGACTAAAAAAATATATAGGTTGAAAAATGTCGAAAAAATGATCTAAGCAACTTTTTTTCTCCTTTATACGAGTATAAATCCCGAACCAATCAACCGATTTTAAGACAATTTACGGTATTTGACGCAGGCTTTTAGGCTTATAAGCTGATAAGATTTTGATATCAATCAGTGACTAATTCCGAAAGTTATTTTAAAAATATGAAGTAAGTTTGCTTCTAACTTCTGAAAACTTGATTTGATTTTAAATTTTGAAACGTCATTTAACGCAATTTTTTCAAGTACTAAAATATTGTAGAAGATCAAAAAATTGATCGAAAAATGTCGAAAAAACACCTTTTTTCAAAAATTTTCGTCAACGATAACTGCCGAACGGATAAACCGATTTTAATGCAATTTACGCATTGGGCGCAGTTTTTTGATAAAAAGAGTTGATTAGTTTTTGTACTCAATTGGTACATTATTCTGGAAGATATTTAAAAAAACAACGTTTTTCCTAATTTTTTTTGAGGTTTTTAAAATTTCTAAAAATCTCCAAGGCCGATATAGTCCAAATTTTCAGAAAGTATAAGTTTGGTGGAACCCGATCGATTGGCATCAACCGCGTTTCGATAGGTCAAGCCGTTCAAAAGTTATAAGAGGTTTACATACACACACACAAACACACACACATACACACACGCACACATACATACAGACATAGTGACGTCATCGTGAAAATAGTCAGAAAAAGTTCCTAGGACCTCAAAACGTGGAGATCCGGTGAAAACTCGATTTTCGAAAATCGGGGCATAATTATTAACTTTACCACCTAGTAGCCACGATGGTAGTGACTCGCATAGCCAATTAGTCACATTTTACGACATGCCTGGCAGAACGGCAGTTGGTTTGCTATCTTATGATATAAAAAAAATTTACTCACCTTAAAAATCGAAAATATTTTTTTTTTTTAAGACACGTCTTCAAATCAACACAAACTTATTACGTCCTTCAAGTAACTTCAATTGAAAGGAAAGAACTTGGTTCTAAATGATGTTTATCAACATTGTTCTAAAAGTTTTTGCAACAATGGACAATTTTTTTCTTTATTGTTAATGTTTATAGGCAATCTTTATCGCTAGCTATGATATAAATGACTTGCTGTTAGCTGTGACTTTGTGTGACCCAAAAAGGTTACTTCCATTTTTCAAGTCGGATAATTGACTTTTTGTTAGCTGTGACTTTGTTTGTGTGACCCAAAAAGGTTACTTCCATTTTTTAAGTCG